>CM032067.1:11539459-11622056 GCA_018831715.1 Matsumurasca onukii
CACCTGGTTCCTCTTCTGACAAGGATACTCTTCAGTTCCTTGGTGTCCTTGCTTGCATATACACACTATCTCATGTTGTCTTATAAGTGGTCAAGTAGCTCACCTGGTTCCTCTCTTCTAGACAAGGATACTCTTCAGTTCCTTGGTGTCCTTGCTTGCATATACACTATCTCATGTTGTCTTATAAGTGGTCAAGTAGCTCACCTGGTTCCTCTTCTGACAAGGATACTCTTCAGTTCCTTGGTGTCCTTTTATATACACACTATCTCATGTTGTCTTATAAGTGGTCAAGTAGCTCACCTGGTTCCTCTCTTCTGACAAGGATACTCTTCAGTTCCTTGTCCTTGCTTGCATATACACTATCTCATGTTGTCTTATAAGTGGTCAAGTAGCTCACCTGGTTCCTCTCTTCTAGACAAGGATACTCTTCAGTTCCTTGGTGTCCTTGCTTGTATACACACTATCTCATGTTGTCTTATAAGTGGTCAAGTAGCTCACCTGGTTCCTCTTCTAGACAAGGATACTCTTCAGTTCCTTGGTGTCCTTGCTTGCATATACACTATCTCATGTTGTCTTATAAGTGGTCAAGTAGCTCACCTGGTTCCTCTTCTAGACAAGGATACTCTTCAGTTCCTTGGTCCTTGCTTGCATATACACTATCTCATGTTGTCTTATAAGTGGTCAAGTAGCTCACCTGGTTCCTCTTCTAGACAAGGATACTCTTCAGTTCCTTGGTGTCGCTTGCATATACACTATCTCATGTTGTCTTATAAGTGGTCAAGTAGCTCACCTGGT
This sequence comes from Matsumurasca onukii, assembly GCA_018831715.1. Classification (NCBI taxonomy): domain Eukaryota; kingdom Metazoa; phylum Arthropoda; class Insecta; order Hemiptera; family Cicadellidae; genus Matsumurasca; species Matsumurasca onukii. The sequence continues at coordinate 11,540,255 of CM032067.1, forward strand.
TCCTCTCTTCTGACAAGGATACTCTTCAGTTCCTTGGTGTCTTGCTTGCATATACACACTATCTCATGTTGTCTTATAAGTGGTCAAGTAGCTCACCTGGTTCCTCTCTTCTAGACAAGGATACTCTTCAGTTCCTTGGTGTCCTTGCTTGCATATACACTATCTCATGTTGTCTTATAAGTGGTCAAGTAGCTCACCTGGTTCCTCTTCTGACAAGGATACTCTTCAGTTCCTTGGTGTCCTTTTATATACACACTATCTCATGTTGTCTTATAAGTGGTCAAGTAGCTCACCTGGTTCCTCTCTTCTGACAAGGATACTCTTCAGTTCCTTGTCCTTGCTTGCATATACACTATCTCATGTTGTCTTATAAGTGGTCAAGTAGCTCACCTGGTTCCTCTCTTCTAGACAAGGATACTCTTCAGTTCCTTGGTGTCCTTGCTTGTATACACACTATCTCATGTTGTCTTATAAGTGGTCAAGTAGCTCACCTGGTTCCTCTTCTAGACAAGGATACTCTTCAGTTCCTTGGTGTCCTTGCTTGCATATACACTATCTCATGTTGTCTTATAAGTGGTCAAGTAGCTCACCTGGTTCCTCTTCTAGACAAGGATACTCTTCAGTTCCTTGGTCCTTGCTTGCATATACACTATCTCATGTTGTCTTATAAGTGGTCAAGTAGCTCACCTGGTTCCTCTTCTAGACAAGGATACTCTTCAGTTCCTTGGTGTCGCTTGCATATACACTATCTCATGTTGTCTTATAAGTGGTCAAGTAGCTCACCTGGTTCCTCTCTTCTGACAAGGATACTCTTCAGTTCCTTGGTGTCTTGCTTGCATATACACACTATCTCATGTTGTCTTATAAGTGGTCAAGTAGCTCACCTGGTTCCTCTTCTGACAAGGATACTCTTCAGTTCCTTGGTGTCCTTGCTTGCATATACACACTATCATGTTGTCTTATAAGTGGTCAAGTAGCTCACCTGGTTCCTCTCTTCTAGACAAGGATACTCTTCAGTTCCTTGGTGTCTGGCTTGCATATACACACTATCTCATGTTGTCTTATATTGGTCAAGTAGCTCACCTGGTTCCTCTTCTAGACAAGGATACTCTTCAGTTCCTTGGTGTCCTTATATCTCGTCTTATAAGTGGTCAAGTAGCTCACCTGGTTCCTCTTCTAGACAGGATACTCTTCAGTTCCTTGGTTCTTGCTTGCACATATACACACTATCTCATGTTGTCTTATAAGTGGTCAAGTAGCTCACCTGGTTCCTCTCTTCTAGACAAGGATACTCTTCAGTTCCTTGGTGTCGCCTTGCATATACACTATCTCATGTTGTCTTATAAGTGGTCAAGTAGCTCACCTGGTTCCTCCTCTTCTGAACGGATACTCTTCAGTTCCTTGGTGTCCTTGCTTGCATATACACACTATCTCATGTTGTCTTATAAGTGGTCAAAATCACCTGGTTCCTCTTCTAGACAAGGATACTACCAGTTCCTTGGTGTCCTTGCTTGCATATACACTATCTCATGTTGCCTTATAAGTGGTCAAGTAGCTCACCTGGTTCCTCTTCTTCACAGACAAGGATACTCTTCAGTTCCGCTGGCTTTGCATATACACACTATCTCATGTTGTCTTATAAGTGGTCAAGTAGCTCACCTGGTTCCTCTTCTGAACAAGGATACTCTTCAGTTCCTTGGTGTCCTTGCTTGCATATACACACTATCTCATGTTGTCTTATAAGTGGTCAAGTAGCTCACCTGGTTCCTCTCTTCTGACAAGGATACTCTTCAGTTCCTTGGTGTCCTTGCTTGCATATACACACTATCTCATGTTGTCTTATAAGTAGTCAGTATCACTGGTTCCTCTTCTAGACAAGGATACTCTTCAGTTCCTTGGTGTCCTTGTACATATACACACTACTCATGTTGTCTTATAAGTTGGTCAAGAGTAGCTCACCTGGTTCCTCTCTTCTGACAAGGATACTCTTCAGTTCCTTGGTGTCCTTGCTACATATACACTATTTCATGTTGTCTTATAAGTGGTCAAGTAGCTCACCTGGTTCCTCTTCTAGACAAGGATACTCTTCAGTTCCTTGGTGTCCTGGCTTGCATATACACACTATCTCATGTTGTCTTATAAGTGGTCAAGTAGCTCACCTGGTTCCTCTTCTGACAAGGATACTCTTCAAGTTCCTTGGTGTCCGCTTCACATATACACACTATCTCATGTTGTCTTATAAGTGGTCAAGTAGCTCACCTGGTTCCTCTTCAGACAAGGATACTCTTCAGTTCCTTGGTGTCCTTGCTTACATATACACACTATCTCATGTTGTCTTATAAGTGGTCAAGTAGCTCACCTGGTTCCTCTTCTGACAAGGATACTCTTCAGTTCCTTGGTGTCCTTGCTTGCATATACACACTTTCATGTCTTATAAGTGGTCAAGTAGCTCACCTGGTTCCTCTCTTCTAGACAAGGATACTCTTCAGTTCCTTGGTCCTTGCTTGCATATACACTATCTCATGTTGTAATAAGTGGTCAAGTAGCTCACCTGGTTCCTCTTCTAGACAGGATACTCTTCAGTTCCTTGGTGTCGCCTTGCATATACACACTATCTCATGTTGTCTTATAAGTGGTCAAGTAGCTCACCTGGTTCCTCTTCTAGACAAGGATACTCTTCAGTTCCTTGGTGTCCTTGCTTGCATATACACACTATCTCATGTTGTCTTATAAGTGGTCAAGTAGCTCACCTGGTTCCTCTCTTCTAGACAAGGATACTCTTCAGTTCCTTGGTGTCCTGTGCTTGCATATACACACTATCTCATGTTGTCTTATAAGTGGTCAAGTAGCTCACCTGGTTCCTCTTCTAGACAAGGATACTCTTCAGTTCCTTGGTGTCCTGGCTTGCATATACACACTATCTCATGTTGTCTTATAAGTGGTCAAGTAGCTCACCTGGTTCCTCTTCTAGACAAGGATACTCTTCAGTCCTTGGTGTCGCCTTGCATATACACACTATCATGTTGTCTTATAAGTGGTCAAGTAGCTCACCTGGTTCCTCTTCTTCTGACAAGGATACTCTTCAGTTCCTTGGTGTCCTTGCTTGCATATACACACTATCTCATGTTGTCTTATAAGTGTAGTCAAGTAGCTCACCTGGTTCCTCTTCTGAAAGGGATACTCTTCAGTTCCTTGGTGTCCTGCTTGCATATACACTATCTCATGTTGTCTTATAAGTGGTCAGTAGCTCACCTGGTTCCTCTCTTCTGACAAGGATACTCTTCAGTTCCTTATTCCAACGCGCCACACTATCTCATGTTGTCTTATAAGTGGTCAAGTAGCTCACCTGGTTCCTCTCTTCTGACAAGGATACTCTTCAGTTCCTTGGGTCTTGCTTGCTTACACACTATCTCATGTTGTCTTATAAGTGAATCAAGTAGCTCACCTGGTTCCTCTTCTAGACAAGGATACTCTTCAGTTCCTTGGTGTCCTGGCTTGCATATACACACTATCTCATGTTGTCTGATATCACATGTTGCATGGTCTCCACAATACTCTGGGATATCACAATAGTCTGTTAAATCTTCACATTCGTCTATGATGCAAGCTTCATGTTCCTCACATTCTGAGTCAAGCACACAATCTGTAACATTCAAATATGAAATATGAATTTTTCTAAGAGCCTTTGGGCTTAAACTTACTTGTTTCACGGGGTTAAGCACTTTTTATATTTGGATATCTCTGCGTGTTAATATTTAACACTGTTCTGCTTACCAATGTTTAACAATGGTTATTTTCTATAACCCTACTCTGCTACCTTACACTATACGCAAACACATATGTCATGATGTACAGCCTTATACAGGGTGTCATTTAAGTATGGAGACGGCCTCATCTTTGTCTGATATATGATCACGAGTCTCACTAGGCTGTTCGTTCCGCTCACAGCCTCACCTCAGCATTATTTACTATCACGGGTATTACAGGGACGTTCGCTACGCTCGTGGAATTTAACTGCACATTTTACTACGTAATGGAGAATTGGTTTCACGTTTTGATTGAAAATTGACTACTTAGGTCCTACTAGAGCTAGAAAGGACAAAGAAACTTTATTCTCTAGATATCATATAATGGAGAAATATTCAGGAGAAATATTGTTAGGCTTCTCAGTGTACAGAGTTTGTCCATACTGAAACTCATGGGGTGAAAACTTTAATGCAATGTGGGGTGTATTGTACATATTTTTAAACAGAAACTTGTAACATCTAAAATAAAAATCCCTAAATTACGACAACTAACCACCAATTTATTAATACGAAGTTGATCACCTTTGTATTAAATATACTACCAGTGGTAAACTTGTAGAAGTGCTAGCCTTCAATTCCCAAGATAATACGGGCGTATTCCTGCCATTATTTCCAAACAATTAATTAGGCAAGATATTATTATTTTCAGGCAAACTAAAACAATATATGTTTTAATAATTCATTTTATGGTCCTTTTGAATCTCTTAATCTTGGATAGCTCATTTTTACAATTGTGTGGATGAATTTATGGATGTAACCTAAACTATTATTTATAGAAAATAGTGAATTTTTTCTAAATATTCTCGTAAGTATGGTTCAAATATGGTTAAATTTGTTTCTTATCCTTATTGTACTTTTGGACCGGAGATTTTATCATTTCTAAGTTTCTGTAAACTTAATTTGAGCTTATAGCAGCTTAAAATTCTGTTTTATTGAGCTAAATCTATGTTTTTGTTATACGATTTACGGTTGTGCCATAAGAGTGAGCTCAGCTGGCAGGAGCAGGACTAGCAACATGACAACACAGTCAGATTGCATCTTCAGATAAGATATCTGCGCCCAGTACACTTGTGTGTTAAAACTCTACTGACTATCATCTTTGCCAGCATTTACTATTTATTGTTTCAATTATTGGCGAGCTCCTGATTCTGGGGAAGCCTACTTACATCAAATCACTTTCCCTACAATTAATTTGCGCGGTTCAGATATTTCCTGATTTTCTGTTTGTGGCTCACCACAATTTTACTTTCCTGTTCAGATGCAAGATAAAACTTTAAATCTTAAAATACGTGTTTTATTAATGATACTTTTGTACAGTATTTATATATAAAAACCAATTTAATGTTACTACAATTTATCCGTCTGAATTATGATAAACCAGTTTCTATCATACACAGACAACGTCGTTAGAAAATAAAATATTTGCAAACAAAAGAGACATGGAAACGACTACCAAAATCTGTAGTTACTCTTAAAAGGCAACGAAATAATTGGGTAACTACAGTTATGTATTGATTTACATGATACTTCATGTAGTTGGTGAATGTTCCTCATGTTTACCCACAGCATTTTAGTCATATTCGTCCGGTGTGCATGGTAGCTTATATAATCTCATGTGAAAGTACCAATACATCTATGGTACTACTAAAGAAAGCGCACACGTTAGCCTTATTGTGAACTTTAATTTGTGGGTTGTTATAATCTTTACTCACTTAAACAATTGTTCGAGTCAGTGTTGCTTGCTAAAACAGGAAGGGCAATAACAGCTACTCAGCTGGCATGAAATGCTACAAAATAAACACAGTAATTTTACTAACAAATGTAATAGTGTTGATACAACTTATACAATTCTGATACATGGTTTAACAGGGGCAGTCACAAATTATAATATTGCTTGGCTTTCCATTAAAACCTAACAAGATTTCATGGAATGATGTTGTAATTAATTCTGGTATGTACGGCCACGTTCACTTTGCATTACTGAAATCCTGGTATGATCAATCGTTAATGTAACATCAGTATATTACATCCACCATATGACTCTACATTGTAATTAACTGAATTAAATAACCCTATGTTAGTGACACTTTGTTAATTACATTCTTAATAAATAGATCCAATAAAAACTTTTAACAAAAAAATTGAGTGTTCAAAAACAATACATTTGAAGCTATAAAATTCTGAAATAATTGGGTAATGCAATCCTGTATTTACACTTTAGAATACATTATAAACAATGGGTTACTGATGTGTTATAGAACTAACAATAATTTATCCATTACACTACAGTAAAAGTTCATTACAGCTATAACTGTTTTAAAATCCGTAACCAATATGATAAATATTAATTTGCTAATACATATAAATACCATCAAATGCACACACTATTTGTCATATTGTAAGACTACAATTTAGGAGTTAGTATTAGTTTATAAATTTGACCCTCACTTGGTTCCTTCAAATATTTGGTCAGTGTGTATTTGGCGTCTAGAACTCTGTAAATACAAACAAAGAAATTTATTTGAGTATTTTTAAGACGAAATATCTATCTCAACCTTTAAGATTTAGAAGAACTTTAAGAACTTAGCTTGTTGTTGAAAATTTATTTCTACATCAGAAATAGTGCTATAGAAATCCATTTTTCGGTTCGAAATAGTGTTTTTACTACACAAAACTACACAACTTATACAATTTACATGGGTTTGAAATATTTTTTGAGGTTTTACTTTTTTATATAGAAATAATTCGGATCAAAAGATTTTAAATGGGACCACTATGGGTTAAAGATCTACCAATCAAAACAAACTAGATGATTGTAAAACGGGGTATCCGCGTTCAAAGTAATTCGTGAACAGACATAAAAAAAAAATCGCCCAAAATATCAGCTTGTATAGTGCCTTTACTCTCATTTCACTAAATAGATAAAAAGGTTTTATTCCATAGATAACATACATTGCATTGGAATCGTCAATTATTCTAAAGCTACAGTTGTGCACTCATACTTACATCGAGATCTCATTCATACATACAATATTTAAAATCATTCTAGCTCATTTCGAATTCTCCCATTAAGCATCCGAAGGCCGGTAGCCATTTCTCCTAGGTCTCCCATTGGTGTGCCAATTAACTCGTCTGAACTATAGAAAGTGTTCGCGGTCAAAACGGCTTTCGGACGAGACTTGAACGCCTGTGGCGTTATTGCCTGCTATCGAATTTGGTAATATGTTGACAAACGGGCTCCTGCCTGAGAAGGCAAACGCCGTAAACCACCGTTCTGTATCGCCCAGTCCGGTAGTTCCGCCTCTAGTTTCATAAGAGTGTATGTCTACATCTCTTATGGGATCGCATTGGTTTTGAAGAAAACTTGCCTCAAGAATAGAGACAGGAAGTGTCAACAGATTGAGACTTTTAAACACTGGTCTGCACGACTCGCCCCATTGAATTTTTGCAATGATCCGCACTGTGTTTTTCTTTTTAAGAATAAAAAGTCTTCAAATCAAAGTCTATAAAGTGCCTACCCAAAATAAATGAAGTTGAAGTCACATGTATATTGTATAATACCATTACGCTCTCATGTACCTTATGTCCTCACATGTAATGTGGTTATGTCAGGTTAAAGCTTATGTCAGACACCTTAAACTTAACTTAAATATGTCAACTTAAATCTAATGCAACTGAAAAACAACAATTAAGACTACTTGTAAAGTAATTTTATCTTCATTTCAGCTCTAACAAATGGTAATCATACAACATAAACTTTACAGTGATTGACTAGACGGTAAAATCACTGGGTACGTTAATTCTTAGCCACTTCTTCCATGCCATATCCAACTCAGCTGTAGTTATGACTTAGGAAAGTAGAAAACCCTGACTAAGTTCTCACAAACAATAAATCAGGTCCAGTTTTGTTTCATACACTTATTTGTCTCTGTGGTTCCGGTCAGAAAATGCGAGAAATCCAGTTCTTTGGTGACATCGACATCTCAAACCAATTTATTGCTTTGAATTTGCGATAGAAACTGCTCATGATTGAATAATTTATACTTAATGTATTTACACTTATATGTGCATGACAGGTAATTTATTAAATAAAACAATGCTCTTGATTTGATTACTTTTGAGAAAATTATCAATTTTTTAAAGGGTTTTTGTCTACCGCCAATAGCGTTTTAATTTGTTCTTATCCTAAGGGTTTGTGGGCATCACAAAACGCTTTTGGGAAAGCGGTCCAAACCCTTGTGCCTGCGCCGGGAATCGAACCCGCGACCTTGCGCTTTGCAAGCCGTGACTCTACCCACTGAGCCACGGACGCAGGCAAAAAAGACGCAAATGTTCAGTAAAGAATATTTGAGCAGATTTCATTTAGGAATATCATACTCAAAATAGAGGCAATATCTAAACTATACGTGTATGAACTCACGGATGTATCGCTCTTGAAATCTCTGATCATATGTGTCACTATGATTTCATGACATAACCAACTATTTCCGTTTGAAGGGCAAATCAAGTTGAAAACATTTCGTCAAGGTCAATTTGGTTAATCTATAGAGGGTCTTGAGTTGGGGGTTGATAGGGATGGGGTAGAACGTAGGCCGCATTTTATTTAAACATCTAATGTGGACAATGTGATTGTGGGATTTTAGACTGTTCATAAATTTTATATGAATTTTATACTAGTGTTCCAGACCAGACTCCTTTTATGTACTCAAGTTTTTAAATCCCAGTGATTTTTTTGTTCATGAGACGTTTCCGGCGTGAGAAAAACACTGTCCAATCATCACAAGGGTTGACAAGATTCATAAGAATAGTTTATGTTGGTCAGAAATTTCGTGTTTAACAAATACAAGTTACATCATGGCTGAGTCAATATTGTCTTGTCATTTCTGGAAACTTGTTGCTCTGAATGTGTTGTCAGAGGTTTCACAATATTTGATCTTGTTAGTTCAGTTTGTCTTCTTATTGAACACAAATATTGAGTGTTCTCTATGACCTGCTGTGTTCAGAGCAGTGTCAATTGATCTCTAGAGGCAAAACTATAATGGCTGCATTTCTGATGCTCTGGAAAAAACCAGTAATTTTTTGGCAGGACAATTAATTACATTCAATCTTTTATAAATCTTGCTCAAGAACGTAATTAAGTACAAATATAAACTCTGTACTTAACGCAATTATAACTTGGATCTTACGTCAGTTTCAGGTTACAAAGTGGTACCAATGTTACGTATTTCCCTTGTGTATAAATGTTGAAATTGTCAACTCCCAAGTTGGGGTACAATACATAAATCTTTTCTGGATTTGTTTGTCAAGAGTTTATTTACCAGGTTAGGAAAAGTATCACACCTAATACTTGTCATAAGTAGGAAGGCTTTCATACAAGCCAATTGAAATATGCATAATCTTTTGAAATATCAATTGAAATATCAGTTGAAATATTTTAAAATATTTGAAATATGTATAGTTCAGCTTGTTTGATAACATTGCAAAAGTTGAAAATATACACGCAAATATTGTCTACCCTTGCTCTTTTCTACAAACAGAACGCAAAGACAACTAAGATGGTTTCCTTATTGTGTCCACTCACTCAACAGGAAAGACAGTTACGCTGGGAAAGGATCAGCAATTGAGTTTCCTCAGCTTTTGAACTCCAGGTTTCAGTCAAGCAAGTTTCTGAGTGGAATAAACCTCACAGTTGAACAACTTTGTTCACATGTGCTTTACGAAATTTGTATGTTTATGTTTTAGTTTTATTGCTTGAAGATTGTAAACAATGTAATTTTGTAGATTGTTCTAGCAGTTTAGTTTGACATTTCTATAATCTTAAAACTGTTGCCATATACTTATTCATGAGGAGAATACATTACAAAATATCATGTATTCATAAGTTTGAGTACAACTTAATTTTTTTAAACCAACGAATAGGTTGATAAAAATTCAGCCCAGTTTTCCACTTTAACATTTCAGAGAAAACCAAAGTGTATGTTGCAGTAGTAAAAACACTTTTCTGTTTCTTTTCAATTGACTTGATCTGATTTGCAAATATTAGTTTCGAGGAAAACTGACCGGCTTTGGACGAATATTATACAGGGTCATTGAAAAAGTTGTACGGGATTTGAAAGAGAAATAAAGTAGCAATAGTTGGTAAAATGTTGACTTTTACATCAAAGGACACAGCAAATCTTAATGACTAGAAATGAAACCAGTGTAGGACCAAAGTGTTATAAAATTACCTTGTATAAGGCCTGAAGATCCTACCGTTGTTTGTAACTTGTGGATGCTTTCGCCCGCTTGGCGTAGAATAATCAACACCTGTGTCCTTAACTTGATATGACTATTTGCATTAAATTTTGTCTTATACACGGGGGTAACACGAACGCGGTGACGCGCTACGCTGGTTTTCGTCGGTGGCCGTCTACGGAACATCGCGCACTGGGGATGAATGGACTACTGGCGGCGGAGGGCTGGTGGTGAAGGCTGGGGTGCGGGGGCTGGCCTGCAAGAAGCCCTTGGCCAGTTTCTCTGCTTTGTGTTCCGTGGCGACCTGCACAGCTGAGGGCGCAGCATTTAAAATTACTGTGTTCTTCATATCTTCTTTTTTTGTTTTGAAGTAGTGAGGTTGGATCCGCGTGGAGTGTCACACAATGGGCTTTTTAAAGCTGGAACTCCGGTTATGCTGTGGACAAGCGAAACCAGCCATGGCTTCCAGACCAAGCCTCCGCACCCCAGCTCACCACAGCCTGCCGCCAGTGGTCCATTCGTCCCCGGTGTGCGGTGTTCCATAAGACGGCCACCGGACGAAAAACCCGCGTAGTGCGTCCGCGTTCGCGTTACCCCGTGTATAAAGACAATAATTTTAATGTAAATAGTGTACACATACATGTTTTAGTTAAGGACAATAAGTGTACCGACGATAACCTGGCAAAAGGCGAAATGTCCACAATACAACAACGGTAGGTACTTTGAGCCTTATACAAAAGGTAATTTATAATTAAATCTTAATTTTTTTTTGTAATTTAAAAGTTTCAATGTGAGCTCCTCCGTTGCACGACAGACATCTAGCCGATAGTTAACCTCCCGCCAGGTGTTTGGAGCATTTCAGGTCACCGTTGAAATGGCTACGTTGTTCTTCTTCTCCTCAGGTGCTGTAGATCACATATTTTCTCAGCACTAAGTTTTAAATGTTACCCCAAAAGGAATCTAAAGGCGTCAAATCAGGACTCAAGGGACATTATTGCCCTTTTCCTTCCAACTTCTTCAACTTGAGGGAACACATACATTAGGGAAAAGGGCATTAATGTCAATTTTCCAGTAGGATGGAGCTCCATGTCACTGCAGTCTAATCGTCCAAGAAGCTCTCAACAACAGATTTCCTGATCGTTGGATTGGGAGGAATGGCCCTGTTTTATGGCCACCTAGGAGTCCTGAGAAGAAGAATCAACGTAGCTATTTCAACGGTGATTCCTGATATGCTCCAAAACACCTGGCGGGAGGTTGACTATCGGCTAGATCTGTCGTCTAAACTGCATCAATCCAGCATGACAAAAAAACTACTAAACAACTGTGAATAGATCCAGGACAGAACAAATTATATCTCAACATAAGTATGAGTGACAAAGTTGTGGCATTCAAAACAAATATGGCGATGACCTGTATGTTGTTTATTTCATAATGCACTTTTATTTATTTATTTACATGCAGATGCATTTCAAAATATTTATCACAGTAGAATTTTCATTGCAACTAAAACAACAACGAATGCTTAAAAGTTTGTGTACAATTCACCTTTGCCAGGGCTTCAAACGACGATTTGGAATCGGTTTTATTTTAAATTATATAGTAATTTAAAAAACATTATTATTGCCTTTCTTAAGTGCGTTGAACGGTGGTTCTCCCCACATTTCCCTGGTTTTAACCGTTAATGGTAATTTTCCAACGCAACTTCCTTTGTTTCATAAAAGGCGAATTTAGCAGAATTTGTAAGAGACACACAAAAACCGATCTTCCGCAAAAATAAATAATGACATAAAGAGGTTTCTAGTTGGTGCGTGAGGAATGAAGCATAAAAAGGCAGATTCTATAATAACCTTGTTATGTTTGAGGTTCATGGCCTGTTTATCTGTAACTTTAATTAACACTCTACACTTGCTCTCGCACTTTATATAAATTAGCTTGGTACACAAAGACATATAGCTTGACTGTAGATAACACATGTATAATTGTTGGTCAGACATTTCCTCGTGAACAAATACAAGTTACATGATTGTTGAGTCAATATTGTCTTCTCATTTCTTGAAACTTGTTGCTCTGAATTTGTTGTCAGAGGTTTCATAATATTTGCTACTGTTAGTTCAGTTTGTCTTCTTATTGAACACACATATTAAGTGTTATCTATGTCTTGCTGTGTTTGTAAGGACTTATAGAAAACTTAAGTGTGAAAATAGACTTGTACAGTGATAATTTTCTCAAGTTTTAACTTGTATTTACTCACTAAAACAACACTATCATGTGGGTCTGTGTTTTTGAATTTGTTTCGGAAAGAGTGTATACAAATCTGATTCTGCAATTAATGTATTCAATCTCAATTTCCTCACAATTACTACTTTGATTTGTATAACATCTCACGTATTTAAGTAAACAATAAAAAGCACACACCAATATGAAATACAACTCAAAGTTCCCTTGTGTATAAATGTTTAACCCCTCACTTGTCAAGTTCACGTACATTCTAACACATAAAACTGTTTTGGCTTTGTCTCTAAACTTGTCAAGAAGTTACCTGCCACAGTTTTATATTCTCCAACACTTTCCATGAGTAGTAATACTTTCACACAAGACAACTGGTGTATATCTTCTCTCCTGACTGTCTTCTAAACCTCCCAGTGTTAGACATAATCAACTGACTGTTTACATCGCTAGACATTTCACTCATGTTACAATCAAGCACGCTTTGTGGATTTGTCTGTCTTTTCCAAAAATAAATTAAGGTAAAAGCTGTTTGGCGGTTTTTAGTATTCACACTCTTGCATGTTGTATGTTGCAATGGTAGACAGCTTTAAATTATCGTGTCATTGAAGCTCTTTAGATTCTTGGAAAAACGTTACATACAGACAGAGCACTCGAAGTCAATTGACATTGGTTCTTTTTTGACTTCTCATTCAACAGGAAGACCAAAGTTCTAAAAATGAGTTTTCGTGGCCTGTGAACTAAGATTCCTCAGTAGAACAAGTTGCTAAGTGGAATAAAAATGGCAATTTAACTTTCCTCGCGTGTGCTTTAACAGTATCAACAATGTAAGACTTATCAGCTGGCAGTATACAGTAAACGTGTTGAATAGCTAGATTAGGTTATTTATTCTTTGTTGGCTAACCCATTATAAATAAATTGTAAAGCCCAAAGCCGATTTGTTTTGTCACGAGATAGTAGTAGTTTAGTTTAAAGCTATAATTATTTAAGTAATATTAAACTGTACAACAGACAGTGTAATTAGGTAATACATATTTTACACCGCTTTTATCATGAATATTTTATATAGTTAAGATCGTTTAAGTATCAAAATTCTCTGTCCAATTGTAACATCATTTTAAATTGCCTACAACGTGTTTATTTTGTTAAAATGGTCCTGTTATCCAGTGTTCATCTTCATGGAGGTCAGGTTTTGAGGATGATATAGGTCTAAAGCGGCTCAAGATAGTCTCAGTGATCATCTGATAATTGCCATCAACTCCACCATCGTTTAGACATATAAAACCGCGTGGTTCCGAAGTCATGTTAAGGCGTTGGTCCTTGTATTTCCATTGGTCATCGGGCCATTAATTAATGACCCATTCTGGGAGGTCGGCCTTAGTTTGTAACAAGACTACATCATAACTCATTACTACCACTCATCACACTCATCCTTCACCACATATTTGTCTTAAAATACCCTCATGAGAGTGGTCGGCATCTCAAATAGTGGTTTAGTGATTTAGCGTGTGGTCAACAAGTGTGTGGTCCGTGATTATAGATTATGGGGTTTCCTAGTTTGCAATTTAATAACAAAACATTGCAAGAATTGCAAGAAAAGATTAGTTAACTTGTCTTTTACTTTTGTTAGCTAATGACCCCTTTACTATTTTACAGTAATTCCTTTGTTTTCAACGTCACAAGCAGCCTTAGTTCGTTGATTTACAAAGATTTAACCCTGATGAAAAGATTCAGGAGAGATATAAAACCTTGTCTCTAACAGTTTTAAACTCCAAACATTTACAAACTTAAACATGAGAGCATCTGTTTCTGTAATAAAAGAATGTTTCTGTTTCTTTTCAATCAACTTTATCTGTTTTACAAACATGGGTTCTGCGGAAACAGATTGTGTCTGTACTGGTTTGCATGTCGCTAAATAAATCCTCAACTAAACCATGTAACATCTGAAGGGCGGGATTTTGTGTAATTTGTTTTGTTTATGAATCTAAAACTGCAAGCGAATTAATACACAATATTTCCCCAATAACTATAAAAGATTGAAGAAAGAAATCAAACTTCAAATAAAACATTTAATTTCATATAGATATTCCAAATGATTTGAGTTTATCCGTTCAACCCAAAAATATCAAACTCTTAAGATCATGACTCAGTTTTCATTAAACGGTATCTTCATATCACGCTTTTTCGGCATGATTCAAAACAATGAAAACAAATTTATTAGATTCCAAAACATATTTGTGTAGCAAATTTAAGTCTATATAGTGTACCAAATTTGAAGTTTCTACATCTCACCCCTTATATTTTCGTTTTATTTTACTCACAACTTTGAGCCTGGTATCGGCGAGAACCATGAACTCCTACAAAACAATGAGTATCGGGTGTAACTCATAGATGGCGTGTCGAGCGACGGCTTCTTGTGTGAAACTTGTTTCCTTACAAATGATTAGTAACCACGCCAACACAGAGTCAGTAAATGCACACACACACACAGCATTGATAAACATTATATCAATAACACTGTCTTGATAAACTCCTACAAAACAATGAGTATCGGGTGTAATTCATAGATGGCGTGTCGAGCGACAGCTTATTGTGTGAAACTTATTGTTTCTCTACAAATGAGTAACCACGCCAACACAGAGTCCAGTAAATGCAAAACACACAGCATTGATAAACATTATATCAATAACACTGTCTTGATGAACTCACAAAACTGATATCGATTCTGGTGTCAAATGGCATGTCGAGCGACAGCTTCTTGTGTGAAACTTGTTTCTATACAAATGATTAGTAACCACGCCAACACAGGTCAGTAAATGCAACACACACAGCATTGATAAACATTATATCATAACACTGTCTTGATGAACTCCTACAAAACAATGATGTAGTTGTAACTCATAGATGGCGTGTCGAGCGAAAGCTTCTTGTGTGAAACTTGTGTTTCTATACAAATGATTAGTAACCACGCCAACACAGAGTCCAGTAAATGCAACACACACAGCATTGATGAACATTATATCATCAACACTGTCTTGATGAACTCCTACAAAACAATAGGTATCCGGTGTAATTCGCCAGATGGCGTGTCGAGCGAAAGCTTCTTGTGTGAAACTTGTGTTTCTATACAAATGATTAGTAACCACGCCAACACAGAGTCCAGTAAATGCAACACACAACATGTGCATAAACATTATATCAATAACACTGTCTTGATGAACTCCTACAAAACAATGAGTATTGGGTTGCATTCATAGATGATGCGTGTCGAGCGACGGCTTCTTGTTTGTGAAACTTGTGTTCTATACAAATGATTAGTAACCACGCCAGCACAGGAGTCAGTAAATGCAACACACACAGCATTGATAACCACTTATCGTAACTGCAATGCCACATTGAACCACCTAAAAATATGGTGGTATCGGCAGATGGCGTGTCGAGCGACGGCTTCTTGTGAAATGAAACTTGTGTTTCTATACAAATGATATTAGTAACCACGCCAACACAAGGGAGTCAAATGCGACACAGCTTACAGGCATTGATAAACATTATCATCAACTTGCTGTCTTGATGGACTCCTACAAAACAATGATTCATTCGGTGTAATTCATAGATGGCGTGTCGAGCGACTAGCTCTTGTGTGAACTGATACCACAAATGATTAGTAACCCGCAAACACAGAGTCAGTAAATGCAACACACTGGCATTGATAAACATTATATCAATAACACTGTCTTGTTTAGACTCCTACAAAACAATGAGTATCCGGTGTAATTCATAGATGGCGTGTCGAGGCGACCTTCAGCTTCTTGTGTGAAACTTGTGTTTCCTTACAAATGATTAGTAACCACGCCAACACAGAGTCCAGTAAATGCAACACACACAACATTGATAAACATTATATCAATTTTTCACATGCTCTTGATGAACTCCTACAAAACAATGAGTATCCGTTGTAAATTCATAGATGGCGTGTTGAGCGACGGCTTCTTGTGTGGCTTGTGTTTCTCTACAAATGATTAGTAACCACGCCAAACAGAGTCCAGTAAATGCAACACACACAACATTGATAAACATTATATCATCAACTTTGTCTTGATGAACTCTAAAAACAATGAATATCGGTGTAATTCATAGCATGGCGTGTTGAGCGACAGCTTCTTGTGAAACTTGTGTTTCCTTACAAATTATTAACCGCAGCTTGAAGTCAGTAAATACCTTTACAGCCTTAATTATATCATATTTGAGGTGACTCTACAACAATGGTATCGGGTGTAACTCATAGATGGCGTGAGAGCGACAGCTTCTTGTAATGAAACTTGTGTGTTTCTTACAAATGATAGTAACCACGCCAACACAGAGTCCTTGATAGCCAGCACAACATTGATAAACATTATATCAATTACACTGTCTTGATGAACTCTAAAAAATGAGTATCCGGTGTAACTTCCGGATGGCGTGTCGACGACAGCTTCTTGTATGAAACGTGTTTCTGCAAATGATTAATGCCAACACAGAGTCCAGTAAATGCAACACACACAGCATTGATAAACATTATTTCAATTACACTGTCTTGATGAACTCCACAAAACAATGGTATCCGGTGTAACTCATAGATGGCGTGTGAGCGACAGCTTCTTATTAATGAAACTTGTGTTTCTCTACAAATGATTAGTAAACACCTTCACAAAGGGTCGTGAAATGCAACACAGCAGTGATAAACATTATATCAATCACACTTTCTCTGATGAACTCCAAAACAATGAGTATCCGGTGTAATTCATAGATGGCGTGATGAGCGACAGCTTCTTGTGTGAAACTTGTGTTTCTACAAATGATTAGTAACCACGCCAACACAGAGTCCAGTAAATGCAACACACAGCATTGATAAACTTTATATCAACAACACTGTCTTGATGAACTCCTACAAAACAATGAGTATCGGTGACTCATAGATGGCGTGTCGAGCGACAGCTTCTTGTGTGAAACTTGTGTTTCTCTACAAATGATTAGTAACCACGCCACACACAGAGTTCAGTAAATGCAACACACACAACATTATAAACATTATATCATCAACACTGTCTTGATAGAAAATGTTCCATTAATCTTATTTAAATGAATATTCTTATCGAGCTGGGATGCACTGGGACTCGTGGCGTGGTCCTGTAATCCAGAAAGTCTTTAGGAGGTCAGGTTTTGAGGATGGTATAGGTCAAAGCAGCTCAGATAGTCTCAGTAATCTCATAATGGTATTGCGCATCCTAATCGTTTAGACTTATCAGACTATACCACCGTGTTCGGAAGTCACATTAAGCCGTTGGTCCTTGTATTTCCATTGGTTATTTCCAAGGGCTATTAATTAATGACCCTTTCTAAAGAAGAGTCGGCTTAGTTTGTAATAAGACCACACACCTCATAACTCTTTACAACCACTCATCACACTCATCCTTCACCACGTATTTGCCTTAAAATACCACACGAAGTGGTCGGCATCTCAAACAGTGATTTAGTGATTTAATGGTAGATGACAAACACGATAGTTGTGCAAAGAGTGTTTGGACAAACATTAACAGAATAAGGAAAACCGTTTGGAACGTCTCAATCGCCAGAAAACAACAACTCATAACTAAAATTATATCAGAAAACCAAATACAAAACACACAAACCTCTTAATTTACATTCTGATTGAATTTTTTCATTGCTATGTGCTATTAAAGAATATAAAGGACAGCTTTCAAACATACATGAACATTTAAAATCTATAAAATGAGTTTTATTACAGTATCCAGGAACACTCTGTAAACAAAATCTATGTTAAGAGAACTTACTGCAAAAGAGGTAACTGAATAACTCATAGTTTGAAGGAACTATTCCAAACATGTTTTGACTTGGGTTCCGTAAAATTAGCTTTCTTGAGATTTATGAACAAAACTGAAGCCAGCAATGAACTACTTACAAACATACTCACTGAACTCGATATCAACTGTTCAACCTTGTTGAATTAATACCAATTAAGATTGATAATAGTAATTTTGGATTTCAAATATCTTCTATTTTAGTTGAGTATTTTGAAACTTAAACCAAAACTAATTAGCAGATTAAAATAGCCTAAAATACCACATTAATCAAATTAATTGTTATTTAATCTGTACTGCCTGCTTTTGAGTGTTTCTCATTTTACAATGTGCTGAACATATTTATTTGTTTATGAAGCAGGTCACTACCCTAAATTTAAAAGTTTCAATATTTTCAAATGTAGAAATTGTTTCCATATTTGGATCCATGCTGGGAAAGTTCCTTAATTCTAGTTTCAAAATATTTTTACTCATTTATATCCAAAAAATTTCAAGGGTACTTCTAGAGTTGTAGTTGTTGTTTTATAATTTTTATTTTTACTTGTAACCAAACTAAACAAAGTAACCATTTAGTTATTTTCGCTGCTTTACTGGATTTTTTATTTGCTGAACATATCTAACTTTTTATGAAATAGAGTCGCTACGCTTAGTTTCAAACCTAAGCGTCCAATACTTTCAAGTTAAGGAAGTCTTTTTCATAACGTTGGTTTGGTAAAGATGTTCTGTTTATTCTAGTTTTGTCTGTATGAAACTCACTTATATTCACAAAGTTGAGTCAGAGATAGTATGTTAAGGACATTAAAGGCATTTTTATTTATACATACCATTTTTAAGATTATTTAATAAAGACCTCATATGGTACAGCAGAACTCAAAATGATTTCATTCATTCATTTCACCACTTTTTGTATTGTTAACAATTGACAATAGAAAATGTTAAATTTATCAACAAATAAAATATTTTGAAGGTTTTGTTGTTATTTTCTTGGAAAAGACATGATCAAGTCAACTCAACCTCGTCAACTTTTAGAGTAGTTTCTTCAAAGTTTGGAAGAGCAGGGCTCCTGCGCTGTCTGAGAAGAGTTCTCCTTCTCCTTGGCAAGGATTTCCTTACATGACCATAAACCACATATAAACCCCGAGCACAAGATACAAAACAACCTGCGGTATTATTGTATTCTGGGGCTCCGCAACAACACAAGTGACAGCTAGGAGACTCCCTGCAACAACAACACAAGTGACAGCTAGGGAGACTCCCTGCACAACAACACAAAAGTGACTAGGAGACTCCCTGCAACAACAACACAAGTGATAGCTAGGAGACTCCCTGCAACAACACACAAGTGACAGCTAGGAGACTCCAGCAACAACCTGAAGTGACTGCTAGGGCTCCCTTGCAGCTGCAAAAGCACAAGTGACAGCTAAAATCCCCAGCAGCAACAACAACACAGTGACTGCTACTAGAGACTTTTGCAACTTAACAACACAGAGTGACTGCTAGGAGACTCCTGCAGCAACAGCACAAGTGACAGCTAGAGACTCCCTGCAACTACAACACAAGTGACTGGGGGAGAGCACTTGCAGCAACAGCACAGTGACAGCTAGGAGACTCCTGCAACAACACAAGTGACAGCTAGGAGACTCCCTGCAACAACAACACAAGTGACTGCTAGAACTCCACAACAACAACACAAGTGACAGCTAGGAGACTCCTGCAACAACAACACAAAATGACAGCTAGAGACTTCCTGCAACAACAACACAAGTGACTGCTAGGAGACTTCTTGCAACAACAACACAAGTGACAGCTAGGAGACTCCCTGCAACAACAACACAAGTGACAGCTAGGAGACTCTCTGCAACAACACAGTGAGCTAAGGAGACTCTCTGCAACAACAACACAAGTGACAGCTAGGAGACTTCCTGCAACAACAACACAAGTGACAGCTAGGAGACTTCCTGCAGCAACAACACAAGTGACAGCTACTATTCGAACTCTTTCTAAATACATATCTAACTATGACTTACACATGACATCTGAAAAGAAAATGTGCAGCCACTGAGTACTTCGACATTGTTCCAACATTTTGCTGTGGACTGTCCGTTTTGTTGGCCACCATTTTAAAATGATAGGTTTGAAACAAAAAGTTAATGTGTAAACACTGTAATTAACTCGATTAAAAGTTGTCCGTGCAAAGCTTAGGATAAACTATGCTAACGTTTATTTGTATGTTTTGTTATGTTTGTTGTTCTTTTATTTGTTAGGTCGAAGTCGTCAACAGCAATTTGTGGGGATGGAAAGCAAACTATTTTAACTACTTGTTTTGTTTTAATTCTTTTCGCAAATTTTTCATTCTTTTTAAAAGCTTAGAGTCTATCATTAATTTTCTTATTTAATTGAAACTAAGTTATGAACCTCATCGTTACATTTCACCAAAGACTTTTTCATTGCATAACACTTGGTGTTAAAAGTATCAAACTAGTCCAAATAATCCGAAAACATTAAATTTGTTAGTATGCACGTGAAAATTATATAAAAATAACTCACTCACAAAATATTAAGTAACGTTATACCGAAACAAAATTTGTTTGTATATTTTGTTTGTATAATTATACCATTATTGTTTCTTGACAAATGAATCATACAACACATGTTCATGTTACCTTTAAAAATGCATCAAAGCAAAGTGCAATGTATCAATTTGTATATATACTATAAAAAAGAGTTAATCAAAGACCTATCACACTTAAATTTAAGAATATCTGCAAAAGTTAATTACTGCTTTGAATAACAAATGTTCTACATAGTAAACCCATTTGAAATCTTACACAGCTTAAAATGTGTCATGTTATTTTTAATTGTCATAAAATGGCGATTTCATGACGACTTATGATAATTTTAGTTTGAATGCCAGACAGTTTCGTGTTATTATTCAATAGTCTTATGTCAGGTCATTATCGAGCCCTGTTTATTACTCATTGAGATCCTTGTAGTCTCTTAGTCTCTTTTGCTCGTCTTGTTTCATCTCAACCTCCCTAACTTTAAGTTACCACTCTATTGATACACCTAAAGAATCTTGTGAAAATTTAATAAACCTTTGGGAAAAAATAAATACGCTGGCAAAATGTACTGTCAAGGAACACTAACGTAAAATTTCGTTAATCATTGGAAGACTTTTTATGTACTTACTGATGGACTCAAAAAGGAAGAAAGGTTTTTTATAGCCAGTGCCTTTTTAGGAACAAATAACTTTATTTAGTTCGATAAAGAAAACAATCACTTTGAAGGTGATACAGATTTATTTATAGGACACCTAAAATAAAACGGAGTGTTGGGAAATTCAGTGAAACGTCTATTCTTAACACAACAGAAACAGAACAAAGAATGAATTGGTTGCAGTCAGTTTGTAGAGTGAGAATGGCAACAGTTTGTTTGTTACAAAGGTTCTTATCAATTTCTCAACAGAAGCGAGTTCAATCACTGAAACCAGCTCTCATATGTTTGAAAACAAGACTTGCCCACAACTCTTCTTTATTAATGTAAGCAAATTTACTTAATTAATAAAGTACTGGTTCTGGATTTTGGTAGTTTTCATAATGATATAATGTGATTGGGCTGTATACAATATTAATTTGAGATGGCACATTGATTACATTGGTTACTTGACATGCATTAACTGATAATAAATAGGGTGATAGCATAGTATAAACAATAACATAGGGCTAAAATATGAAGATATAACATAAACATCTGAATTTGAAACGAGAATACAGGCATGGCTTAAAGGAGGGGCATTCAAGAAACCTTTATAGTGAATAAAAGCTTTTTCTATGAAACTGTTCTTAGTTCTTGTCTTGAAAGTCGCAAGATGCAGTCCTTGAAGTAATCCGGCAATGAATTTTTTTATTAGATGTCTTGAATATGAACTTTGAATGCAATATAGCTTGTGCATTTCAAAATATTGATCAAATTAGTCCTTTAAAACCACATACGGAGGAAGAAAACCGAATTTATAACCCAAGTGGTTCTACAGTAGTTTTCATGAAACTGAGTAACTATTAAATATTTCACTTAGCATCGTTTCAGTGACCATTTTTTTATTTGCTTTCAATCTCTACTAGTACAATTTTGTGTAATATGTATCAACCTTTAATGTGTTAAAAGTTAAAAGGCATACAGTTCTAGTGAATATTGAACTTTCAGCAATTAGCAAACGAGGTTCGAATGGTGCCTATAATTCTGAAAATTAAAATTTATTTGTAATAAAGTTGAATAAAAAATAACAGTTCCGTATCATATTTCGTAAATTCATAATAAAGTTTGCTCTTTAAGTTTTGTGATGTTATTAATTTTTCTGTTAAATAAGCCAAAGTTTTGTGATCGAATTTGTTTAGTTCTGGAATTACTCTGTACATTACGAATTGCACATAGTGATTAAATAATCTGTCGAGGAAATATGTACTAATATTATCCAATGAAAGTTTAGTAAATGTAAATTAAACCGTACGCTATTTAAATGTATAATTTTCTTAATACAGAAAAACTAGTTTTGGTAAAGCACAATAAACCTCGTAATACGTAATCTATAGTAATAAGGTAGTTAACAATGGGCAAATAAGTTTAAGTGCAGTATAACACGGCTATGGTGTAACAATGCAGCTTTACAGAAAGCGCATTATCGTATTACACCTGCTCGAATAAGTAACGGTATTGTCCTACCAGACGTAAATTACTTGATTTGTACTACTCCAACTACCGTGAATTGCATCAGTAACAGCAAGTGTAACTACCAACTGGAAATTCAATTTTGATTTATTCTTGGCCCCCATATAAAAAAGTCTCTTCAATAATTATTTGCTAATTACAACATTGGAGATTTTAATTACCTATAATTAGTGCCTTTAAGTTTGTATGTTATATTTTCAGAGTAAAACTATTTTTGTCAAAAGTCTGTGTTTAGTTCCTGGAGTGAATTCACTCTGATAAATACGAATTAAAACGCTGGAAAACGAGTTCATGAACGTTTAGCTTCATACGTTTTTCAGCTCAGCTTTGTTGTGCATAGAGTTACAACTCGTCAAAAGTGCCCATGAAATAAGCACTGTTTTAAAACTCGCCTGAAAAAGTTTAGGCCGCAGAACAGTTTTACAATACAGAACGAGTTTATGGCACACTGGAAAACACGAGCAGCACTGACTTTACAATGACTAGAATGTACAATTCAATGAATGAAAGAAAGTAATGTCAACAAATATGTACTTTAGAATGAAATTGAAGTGCGTGGAAAATTTTTTTAGCTTCCAAAAGTGACGTTTGCATAACATGTTAACATGTTGAACGCAATAAACCATTTATTTATTTTATATTCGTGAGATCCGCATGGTAAGACCCAGACCCAGGACCATGAAATGAGCACCAATCCTGACCCACAGAACACGTTTTGAGTATTTTTCAAAACTGTATATGCATATGTGTATAGGTGTGTATGTACTCTCTACAGGTCACATTTTTTGTTCGATTTTTACGAAATTTGGTACAAATGTTACTGAAGTAAATATCTTGGTCAAGTTTGTTAGCCAGCAAAATCGAACTACCAAAAGTACCCTTTAAGGGGGACGCTTTATTAAAAAAAGGGTTAAATGATTTAAAACAAGTAAATTCTATCCGATTTTGATGAAATTTGATATAAACCTGTATTTTAGTAATGTCTATCAATATGAAAATTATAAACATAATTAAAACTAAAAAAAAAAAATTATGAAAAATTATCATTTCAAAATTGGGGCCAGAAAAGTGATTTTAACTCCAACAGCGTTATGAATAGTCCAATTTTAATGAAATATGAAGCTAATGTCCCCTTCATGATACGTATAGTACAACGTGCAGTTAAGCCACGTAAGTCTGATGTGAGCACAGTGAACATCCTCGTACAAATAAAGAGTACAAAGCTGAGGCTCTGAGCGGAGCGAACACCCTCGTAACTCCTATAGTATAGTAAGGAAAGTCACTTCACTCACACCAGCGGTGCTTCAGCGCTTAGCTGCGTGTCGGCCTGGATTTATACACATTTTGTCCGATTTTCATCAAATTGGTCAAGCATTTTACTTGTGTAGTTATTAGCAAAATCGGAACCCCAAATTTCGCATCAAGCTACTTATTTTGTCTAAGTCAAATCACCTTTTTCAATTCATAAATACTTACAATATTTTGACAATTGTGCGTATTTATGAAAAGATAAATTATAAGATACAAGATCAATGATAATTGATATTAAAACAAAAATGGCTGATAGCGGGTATTTTAAATGTGTTTCGAGACAAGATATACCTTAATCCATTACTTCTGGGTGAGAAAGTTCAATCTTCTAATGTAAGAAGTCAATCGAAAGCAAATTAAATTGGAACCGTTGTATCAAAGTCAATTTGCTTAATCTGCCGAGACGCGGATGAAGGCAAAGGGTTGAGGAAGGAAAGACGTGACGAAACTTCAGACACGGGCTTTAATCTTTGAATCGACATTTGATGAACACTGAAAACCACTTTGCATTTTGTATCTTAAAACATTTTTATGTGGGAAAAGCATGTATGAAAAAGCATGTCCTTTGACTGAGACTCGTAACGTGGTCCTGTAATCCAGTTTCATGGAGGTCATGTTTTGAGGATGATATAGGTCTAAAGCGGCTCAGGTAGTCTCAGTGATCATCTGATAATCAACCCGCATCAACTCCCACCATCGTTTAGACATATCAGACCATCACCTGCGTGGTTCGGAAGCCACGTTAAGCTGTTGGTCCTTGTATTTCCATTGGGCATTGGGCTATTAATTAATGACCCATTCTAAGGAAGAGTCGGCCTTAGTTTGTAACAAGACTACACCTCATAATTCATTACTACCACTCATCACACTCATCCTTCACCTCATATTTGCCTAAATACCCTCATGAGAGTGGTCGGCATCTCAAATAGTGATAGAGATATTCTCATAGGAATTCGTAATACGTGTAAATTGAAATGAAAATATAAATCTTTATTTTTATAGCCAAGTTCGGAAGACATATTTTCCACTTAACCACTAACGTGTAGGTGCATAGGTGATAAAATTGACAATATATTTGTATACGCTGCGCAGTACGATTTGAAACAAGTTATGATGTTAAAGGTTCGTATTTATAAGTACTACTTCAAGTTTAGTCATTTGAAATTGAAGGATGTAATATTCTAGACGGTATGAAAGTTCTTTTTTAATATAATCTCATTACACCCCACAAAACACGGTACTTTCAAAGTTTTAAAATGCAAAACAACATGTAGCCGTTTGGTTGTGCTTGACTGGTCAGCTTACGCTGATTACTTTAAGCTAGCTCGTTTCCTAACGTTATGTGTTACTTTTCACCTGAAGACGGGATCAGATCGCAGATCCCGAAACGTCGTGTTCATCTTGCTCACTAACGATGGAAAATTTCCGCAACAATAGTTTAAACTCTGAAATTCTTGAAAAAGGTTTCAAGCACACTTTTGCTTTTATAAATCTAACAAATTAGCCAACGAGATATTCTCCCGTGTTGGTTGAACTGTTAATGTTTGGAAAGAAAACTGATTAGAGAGAAATCAAGGAAAGTTGTTAACATTCAACATTTATCTTATTTATGCAGCTGACATTAACACGTCGGAGTTTTAATGAAAAAAGTTGCATTATTAAACTGTTCCCCTTCAACAGACAACAGATCAGGAATGTTTTGTTAGCGGAAAATAACGAACGAATAAGTTACCTGGTGTTGAATTTGTTTTCGAATCTGCGTATCGCTAATATTTCTAGTCGATAATGACTAAAAGGTGACTGATGTGTTAAGTAATTTTTGTGTGTACAAGTATAAGGTTTTTCTGGGGTAAAACGGTACTAGTGGGAAGATTTCTAAAAACCCCCTTGGTACGTTTTTTAACCTTTCGTTTAAGTATATATATGCACATATTGACTTCCTTGAATGCAAATACCATCCTGTAAGGATTACTTTTTTTTAACTTTTTTAAACTAAAGATTGCTTAAAAGAAAAAACGTCTTGTAAATCTTTTGCAAAAATAGTCTATATATTTATATAATTGTTATTATTATCCACGTTAAGCCGTAGGTCCTTGTATTTCCATTAGTCATTGGGCTATTAATTAATGATGCATTCTAAGGAAGAGTCGGCCTTAGTTTGTAACAAGACTACACCTCATAAATCATTACTACCACTCATCACACTCATCCTTCGCCACATATTTGCCTTAAAATACCCTCATGAGAGTGGTCGGCATCTCAAATAGAAAATAGTGAATATAATGAATTTTATGGGTAAATTAATATTTACACATATTACTAAAGACGTTTGAATACAAAAATGTTTGTACTGAACCGGTACTTGAACCCGGGTCTCTCACTTGCCGGGCAATTATGCTGACCACTACACAATCCGGTCCAATTAAATTATGCCTTCAAATTTAGAAAAGTTCTTAAATCTGAATGTTTATCCAAAACATGTGACTTTCATAAATATTTAGATATATTTATGTTCATAAATTTAATTTCAAGCGAGGAACAGAGATAATTTAGAGGCTAATGGCTATTAAAACAGTTGTTCTTGCAAATTTTAGCTTTTGCCAAGGAAATATATTTGAACTAAAAGAATATGTTCCAGAAATTTTCTAAAAATAACCTTAGTGCTTCTCTCCGTACCTTTTAAGTTAACTTGAAGGGCAGGTGCCAAATTGCACTGAGGAGATTTTTGCGTACTTTTGGAAAGACGGTTCTTAAAGGTGGTTTTTGTTTTACTGGGCTACGTGTAATTTCTTCAACAAAAGCTTTTAACAACTAATTAAAATTCGTGTTTTCCTTCCTATGACTGGGAGTCATGGCGTGGTCCTGTAATCCAGCTTCATGGAGGTCAGGTTTTGAGGATGACAATATAGGTCTAAAGCGGCTTAGACCTACCAACTCCCACCATCGTTTAGACATATCAGACCATCAACTGCGTGGTTCGGAAGTCACGTTAAGCCGTTGGTCCTTGTATTTCCATTGGTCATTGGGCTATTAATAAATGACCCATCCTAAGGAAGAGTCGGCCTTAGTTTGTAACAATACTACACCTCATAACTCATTACTACCAGTAATCACACTCATCCTTCACCACATATTTTCCTTAAAATACTCTCATCAGAGTGGTCGACATCTCAAATAGTGATTTATAAGGAAATAAGTGAAACGTTAGGGTTTGGAAAAATTAAACGTATTTGCAAAACAAGCTTTATTACAATATTCAAATTGACACAAGGTTTCAAATAATGAGCGGCAGAAGTGTATTTACAATAATGTGTACAAACTATTGTTACCATTTCTACTTTATTTTAATAACAATTAACATTAATGTTTATAATAATTTAGCGGATCCGTGGCGGATAGGTATCGCGTGCGACTCCGGAGCTCATCACTCCGGTGGAGCGGGTTTGATCCCCGCAATCACCACTTACAATTTGTAATGTGATTATACGGTGACGCTAGGTAAAGGTCGAGGTTGAGTAGAAGAGAGGACGTTGTAGTCCTAACTTCGCCTCGTTAAACAAGAGAAACTTTACCTTTTTACCTTTGTAACCTTACCTAACCTAACCAAATTCAATCAACATATTTATTTTTAATGTTTATTTAATTTTAATAGTATTACAAAAATACTGCTTGATTTTAGAACAAATAGTTATACAGTAATTTAGATAACGTGCCTTCTTTCATAACGACTATATAAAATCATTGGGAAATAAAAATATTTTTCTCACGATAAAATGTAATATTTTTTTGTGAATTACACCTAATAATTAAAGATAAAAATTGCATTATTCGAAGTTGTCTGCAATACGACAAATAAAATTAATATTTAAAGCAAACACATTCAATTAAATCAATAGTTTGGGATAAGTTAAAATCAAACTTTAAAGTCGTTCAAACCAATTCGTCGACTTAAAATGCTCGAAAACTCAAAGCTGATAAAGTATATAGCTCTTTGTTTGTCTATAACTAAATTTGGGTCCAAGAAATTTGTTAAAAGAATCTATAATCCAAGCAACACTGGGAGGTACAGTGATGCTTTAAATATGATAATAGTGTAAGTCCACTAGTTAAAGATCTGAAACAAACTTGACAACGTATGAATTTAAATATTATAAGGTTATTTATAAAATACCGAGCTTCTGGAAATCCTCTCACCTGATTCGTTCGTCAAAACTCTAAAGAAATTCCCTCTCATTGGCTGTGCTTAAATTTTGTGTTCTCTGTTACATTTGATCAGTCTGATTCACGGCTGTGATTGGTCGACCACTGCTCCGAAGCCAATGGGACCGTCTGGCGGCTGGCCAGGCAGTCAGTCTGTGTGCAGATATCACTAGCTGTGGACGTGCTTGATTTCTCTATTTGTTTTTTTTTCTATAACGGGTTTGTAAATGTTGTATTATTTTCTAAGCCCAACTGGTTAAATAAATTAAGGTTTTTCGGTGGAAAGTAACTGGTTGGCTTGCGCTTATTACTTTGAGGCTAGCTCGTTTCCTAATGTGTTTTGTTTTTAGTGTAAGAACCACAGTGCGACGCTGACGATGGGGCACAACTGCCCCGAAACGCGCGTCGGAAAAAAAACCAACATTTATCAGAGACACCACATAATTGTTTTGTTTTGTTTTAGGTTATTTTTCACCTGAAGACGGGGTCAGATTACAGATCCCGAAACGTCGTGGACTTATTGTTCACTCAAAAATTATGGAAAACGTCTGTAATAATATTTGAACCTCGGAGCTTCTGGAAGTAATTCCCAAACTATTTAAATGCAATTATACAGGGTGTTTTTTTTACAACTCAACTTTCAAACCTTAGTAAGTCATTCTTTATGAGCGCTATAAGGTCGTAAGTTGTACCATTGGTTTGGTCACTTCAATATCTATTAGATGGTATGTATTGTTGCAGTATGATGTAGTGGTTTTGATTTGCTAGTTGGATGTTATTGTAAAATAAACGCAATCATAGTTTTAGCAAAGATCAAAGCGTGCTTATTGTTGAAGAACACTTAAGAAGAAGATAATTTCTTTTTGTCAAGAGGAATTTGAGGTAAATGTTTACAGGTGTTAATATTCCAAATAAATCTAAAATTTACATATTTGAAATTTTTTAACAAAATAGGTTTTGTAGGGAACGGGAAACATAACAGAAGGCAGACTGTACTGAATGAAGAAGTGACAGACAATGTTAGGGTTTTATTAGAAAATTCTCCTAAAAAATCTTTCAAAATTTTGAAACAATAAAAGCTGATAGCCTACTAACGCCTGGATACTTGATCTTAAATGCATCTTGACAAAAAATATTATCTCGCTCTTACGTATTCTTCAAAAATAAACACTCATTGATCTTTGTTAAAACCATGATTGCGTTTATTTTACAATAACATGAAATTAGCAAATCATAACCACTATATTACTGCAACAATACATACCATAAATTAAAAAGAACAAACCAATGACCACCTTATAGCGCTAAAGAATGACTAAGATTTGAAAGTTAAAAAAACACTCTGTATAAACAACTAAGTATACAAACAAATCAAACGTATACAAAATAACATTTACTTGTTATTTACATTCTAACGCTTATTTGCAGATATTGCGGCAGAGTGTGTCTCTTGGCGTGGAATCAGCAGCTGAGGAAGAATATGTTATCAGCAGCAAGTGCTATCAGCACTATCAGCAAGGTCAGCAGCCTGCTGCTCAGCACGCTTGAGCTCCCTTTAACTGAAAACATACATGACTGTTAACACAACGCTTTTATAATCAGATTTACACGCATTTTTAAAGCCTTTATATACAGAATATTTTAAGCTATTGTTTCTGGGACTAAATTATACCCGAAAATTAGTTTTATTTTGTCTAAAGTCCCTTCCTTATTGACTCAACTGTGTTTTTCATAAATTTCTTTTTTAACTTATGAACTTGAAATTTCGCGTACATCTTTACTGAGACACGACACAGCTAATTAAGATACCTTATAAATTAATTAATCCCATTCAATCGTAAAAACTACGAAAACAAATAAAACTTATATAATCTCCGTGTTAGTCCATTATGTTGTTAAAAATAATAAATAAATAAACCCAGTCAAACGGTCACAACATTAAACAGAAATCACGCAAATTAAAAAGGACGTCTCTGACATTCTAAGCCTGCTAAAATACTATGAATATTAATACTGTTAAAATAGTTCTTATAAAATACTAAGGTGTTATATTTTCTAGGGGTTTCCAAGACATCTCCAGTTGGGGTTATTCGACAAACTTCCAGGCCCCTTGGTGAGTGATTTTTATTTTTTCCATAGAATCCTCAAGTTTGTATAGTTATGCCTGATTAGAGGTTCTTCAAGCTTAGGCCTCTTATAATCCTACCATGGAATTTACTTATAAACCCAACTCAAATGGGATTCTTGTTGCTGAATTTCACTTGCACTCTGTAACAACTCCAGAAGATTTGAAGATAGAATAGTCTACTACAATAACCAGCTGTCAAAGTTCAGGCGCCTCGCAGCAAATGCAAGTTGGCTGCGAACATGTATTAGCATTAAGTTGAGCTTCTATAATAAAACTCAATGTTTCTATTCACCAAAGTACAGAGCCTCCTTGCTGTACCCAAGCTCTGGGGACAGGTCCGGGGGTGAACTGGAGGCGGAGAGACGACTGTGTTCAGGACCCAGGGCCGCCTGGGGGGTGCGGGGGAGGACCCTCCGACATGGAGATGGTGGCCACGCAGCGAACCTGAGGACGTTCAATCATAAATAAATATGAAAATCATGAACAATTTGTATTTCAGTAAAATATGTTTGATGAAGAGACCACAACAAGTAGCTGTTGAAAATAATAATTGAATATGGCGTTCCTCATGGTTCTATTTTATTCTACACGTAAATTAATGTTGGAATATTTTGTAACAAAGGTCTTTGGCACTTTGGTGGTAAGAAATTTGATCTTATGCCCACTGCAAATATATAGTTAATTTACAAATGGTTCCCACCGTAACAACAAAATTCGCGTACCACGAGTTACCAGGTGCGCTCGTATATTTTAGTACATAACAATAGTGTAAATAACTTTTAATATAAGACTACAGTGCAACGCTGACGATGGAGCACAACTGAGCCGAAACGCGCGTCCGTTCATAAAGAAAACAACTAGTAGGATCAAAAGGCACCACACAAAGGTAAATCTTTTTGATAGATGGTCCTACACTCGGTCTATATAATAATTATATATTATGTAATATTATTAAGGACTTCGCCGATTATATCACGACGTTTCGGAATCTGAAATCTGATCCCGTCTTCAGGTGAAAAATTACCTAGATTCTACCAAGCTTTCAGATCCCGAAACTTTTTGTTTTTGTTCTCAAAAAGCGATGGAAAGTGTTGAAGCTTGGTATTTAAAAATATGTAAAAAAAACACGAATAACATTATTTTTAATTTTATTTTTATTTTCTCACCTGTAGTCTGCCTTGCTGGAAGTGCTGAGGCTCGGCCTGGAGCCTGAGTCCCACCACACTGGACATGAGTCCATGCTGCTGCACCACTGCCTCGTAGTCAGCGTCCACCTGAAGAAGCAACAAGTGCTAGGTGAAACGTCGTGCACGCACACATGCAGGCTCACTCTACAGTCTACTCGAGGTTGGAATGACTTGATTTGAGATAACGACCTCTGTTAGAGGGTAGGCTAAGAAAGCACTCATCATACCCTTCATCCACCTTAAAGTACTTTTTGAAGGCATGCTACCCTTAAAGTTAGGGTGAGTTAGTGTTTTGATGGCTGGGGGTTACGAAGAGCCGACTGTTCCCCAGATTGGGTCATTAGCGCTGAGAATAAATATGGAACCGGGCCGATTTGTGTTCATAAACTAAAACATATACCACTGAGCTATGGCTATCCCCATAAATGGGCGGAATTGCTTGGGACTTATAGGCAGTGAAATTCACTTATGTGACTGTTGATAGTTTATATTTTCTCTGAAATACACGAGAGGTGCATTTTATTTTTTTCATGATAAAAGACATTGGTAAGAACGTAAACAAATTTAAGCTTTAGTTTAAAAACTGTCACAGTAAAAAATCAAAATAACTAACTTCACTATCCGATTTAACAGCCTTTATGTATTAGCAGCAACACTCACTGTGACAACCTTAAAACCAAAACTATTTACTTGAAAACTACGAAGTCATCTTTTAAAATTTTACTTCAACACACTTCATCAACTATCGAAAACTGGACTATTTCCGCCAATCAGTGGTTTCTTCCACAGTCTTTACTTTAAAAGATAAATGCTGCTTTAAACCCGCTTTAAAGCTTTAAGACTATATTAGACAAACAATTGTTAACCAAAACATCAAACTTACTGTAACATAACTTATCTTGTAATTTAAAACAAAATAATTCTTTTATTAAAGTTGGAGATAAAACACCACTTTCTCCATGTCAGTATGATTGACAGAATCAATACAACCGGTAGTTACTTAAATATTTAACCATCAAGTTCTTTGTCGAACTGTCCTATCAAAGTACATTACTTAACTGACCAAATGATATTACACAGCTGGTGTATTTTATACTTCAGTCTAATATTCTAACTACTGTTTGATTTAGTCAAAGTTTAGAACGTATGTTTTTATTGTATACGTTAATACATCTTTATTTTCCGTAGAAATCAATAGATGCATTGGAACTTACAAACAATAGATGAAAACGAGGCCGAAACCACTACTATTATCTACAGCTTCTGGTACAGACCGCGTCAATAAACTATTTAAATTATTTACAGTTCCAAACGTGTCGATCAATTTACAATCGAGCATTCCTCACTGGACTTGCTGAGACTGTTATGCTAGGTTTTCTTATATACCTTCCGTATCAGTGCTGCCAACTGCTTCCTTCTTGCGTCAGGTGTACCAATCGTAGTTGCAAGATCGGCATACGTAATTAAGTACATGGAAGACGATTGGGCGAAGTTATCAATCAATAGACGTCGACGCACTTCATTGGACAATCCTCAATGTATCTCTGCACTCCCATTGGCTCAACTGCGCTCTAAATAATGCACAGATTTAATCTTGTTTATGATTGGCTGCCAGGATCTGGGGAATTTGTAGTTCCGTTAAGCCTAAGAGCACAACATAAAACCCGTATTCAAGCTAGCAGAAAAATGAGAAACTTTCTTCGACCCGTCAAGGACAAGATTCAACTGAGTACGGCAGGTGTATACGAAATTTCATGTAGCTGTGGATTTTCTACATCGGCGAGACGAATAGGTTGATTTCTACCAGAATTAAGGAAGACATCAGACATACGAAAATTATGATCACAAGTTCGCGGTAGTTAAACATATTTTCATGTATGTTTATCACAAGCACCTTGTACCGATAGAATATTCACTTAGAAAATGAACACATCAAAGTTTAAAATCTCACCGGTTGATCGTTGATGTACCACGTGAGTCTGGCTGAAGAAAGGTAGGATCTCGCTGATGTACAGTTCAGACTGATCATCCCCTATCTGGTAGTTCCTCTCCTCCCCGGCAATCTGGAGGACCTTCTTGAGGCAGAGCTTTGAACATCACAACAGCTTATCAGTTTAAGAGAAATCAGCAAAGGTAACTTCTTTGCTTGAAGAGTTTGTTGTTGGCTCTGATATTCTCAGTGATCATCTAGTACCGCATCAACTCCCACCATCGTTTAGACATATCGACCATCACCTGCGTGGTTCGGAAGTCATGTTAAGGCGTTGGTCCATGTATTTCCATTGGTCATCGGGCCATTGATTAATGACCCATTCTAAGGAGTCGGTCTTAGTTTGTAACAAGACTACACCTCATAACTCATTACTACCACTCATCACACTCATCCTTCACCCATAACAGTAATAAAATACCTCTGAAAGTGGTCGGCATCTCAAATGGTTTAGTGATTTGGCGTGTGGTCAACAAGTGTGGTCCGTGATTATAGATTACAGGTTTCCTAGTTGCAATTTAATAACAAAGCATTGCAAAATTGCAAGAAAAAGATTTATTAACTGTCAACTCATGGCTAATGCCTTTACTATTTTACAGTAATTCCTTTGTTTTCAACGTCACAAGCAGCCTTAGTTCGTTGATTTACAAAGATTTAACCTTGATGAAAAGATTCAGGAGAGATATAAACCTTGTCTCTAACAGTTTTAAACTCCAAACATTTACAAACTTAAACATGAGCCTGTTTGTAATAAAAGAATGTGTTTCTGTTTCTTTTCAATCAACTTTATCTGTTTTACAAACATGGGTTCTGGAAACAGGTGTATGTACTGGTTTGCATGTCGCTAAATAAATCCTTAACTAAACCATGTGCATCTGAGAGGATTTTGTGTAATTTATTTTGTTTATGAATCTAAAACTGCAAGCGAATTAATACACAATATATCCCCAATAACTATAAAAGATTGAAGAAATCAAACTTCAAATAAAACATTTAATTTCATATAGATATTCCAAATGATTTGAGTTTATCCGTTCAACCCAAAAATATCAAACTCTTAGATCATGACTCAGTTTTCATTAAACGGTATCTTCATATCACGCTTTTGGCATGATTCAAAACAATGAAAACAATTTAATGGAATTCCAAAACACCACATCACCTTATATTTTCGTTTTATTTTACTCACAACTTTGAGCCTGTATCGGCGTGAACCATGAACTCCTACAAAACAATGAGTATCGGTGCTCATAGATGGCGTGTCGAGCGACGGCTTCTTGTGTGAAACTTGTGTTTCTCTACAAATGATTAGTAACCACGCCAACACAGAGTCAGTAAATGCACACACACAGCATTGATAAACATTATATCATAACACTGTCTTGATGAACTCCTACAAAACAATGAGTATCCGGTGTAATTCATAGATGGCGTGTCGAGCGACAGCTTCTTGTGTGAAACTTGTGTTTCTCTACAAATGATTAGTAACCACGCCAACACAGAGTCCAGTAAATGCAACACACACAGCATTGATAAACATTATATCATAACACTGTCTTGATGAACTCCTACAAAACAATGAGTATCGGGTGTAATTCATAGATGGCGTGTCGAGCGACAGCTTCTTGTGTGAAACTTGTGTTTCTCTACAAATGATTAGTAACCACGCCAACACAGAGTCCAGTAAATGCAACACACACAGCATTGATAAACATTATATCAATAACACTGTCTTGATGAACTCCTACAAAACAATGAGTATCCGGTGTAACTCATAGATGGCGTGTCGGCAGCTTGTGTGAAACTTGTGTTTCTCTACAAATGATTAGTAACCACGCCAACACAGAGTCCAGTAAATGCAACACACACAGCATTGATAAACATTATATCATCAACACTGTCTTGATGAACTCCTACAAAACAATGAGTATCGGTGTAATTCATAGATGGCGTGTCAAGTGAGTCCAGTAAATGCAACACACACAGCATTGATAAACATTATATCAATAACACTGTCTTGATGAACTCCTACAAAACTGTCTTGATAGAAAATGTTCCATTAATCTTAACTAAATAAATATTCTAATCGAGCTGGGATGAACTGGGACTCGTGGCGTGGTCCTGTAATCCAGGAAAGTCTTTATGGAGGTCAGGTTTTGAGGATGGTATAGGTCCAAAGCAGCTCAGATAGTCTCAGTAATCCGCATCAACTTCCACCATCGTTTAGACAACTCAGACCATCACCTGCGTAGTTCGGAAGTCACATTAAGCCGTTGGTCCTTGTATTTCCATTGGTTATTTCCAAGGGCTATTAATTAATGACCCTTTCTAAAGAAGAGTCGGGCTTAGTTTGTAATAAGACTACACCTCATAACTCTTTACTACCACTCATCACACTCATCCTTCACCACGTATTTGCCTTAAAATACCCTCACGAAAGTGGTCGGCATCTCAAACAGTGATTTAGTGATTTAATGGTAGAGTATTTCAAACACGATAGGTGTAACTAAAGGTGTTTGGACAAACATTAAATGAATACGGGAACCGTTTGGAACGTCTCAATCGCCAGAAAACAACAACTCATAACTAAAATTATATCAGAAAACCCAAATACAAAACACACAAACCTCTTAATTTAACATTCTGATTGAATTTTTTCGATTCTATGTGCTATTAAAGAATATAAAGGAAAACTTTTCGAAACATGATACACGCAGACATTTAAAATCTTATAAAATGAGTTTTATTACAGTATCCAGGAACACTCTGTAAACAACATCTATGTTAAGGGAACTTACTGCAAAGAGGTAACTGAATAACTCATAGTTTGAGGAACTGAAATTCCGAACATATTTTGACTTGGGTTCCGTAAAATTAGCTTTCTTGAGATTTATGAACAAAACTTGAAGCAGCGGTGAACTACTTACAAACATACTCACTGAACTCGATATCAACTGTTCAACCTTGTTGAATTAATACCTGTTAAGATTGATAATAGTGTTTAGGATTTCAAATATCTTCTATTTTAGTTGATTATTTAAACTTAAACCGCAAACTAATTAGATTAAAGTAGCCTAAAATACCCACATTAATCAAATTAATTGTTATTTAATCTGTACTGCCTGCTTTTGAAGTGTTACACATTTTACAATGTGCTGAACATATTTATTTGTTTATGAAGCAGGTCACTACCACTAAATTTCAAAGTTTCCAATATTTTCAAATGTAGAAATTGTTTCCATGTTGGATTGTTGGGAAAGGTCCTTAATTCTAGTTTAAAAAAAATATTACTTGTAGACCAAACTAAACAAAGTAACCATTTAGTTATTTTCGCTGCTTGCTACTGGATTTTTTTATTTGCTGAACATATCTAACTTTTTATAAAATAGGTCGCTACAACTTAGTTTCAAACCTAAGCGTCCAATACTTTCAAGTTAAGGAAGTCTTTTTCATACGTTGGGTTGGTAAAGATGTTCTGTTTATTCTAGTTTTGTCTGTATGAAACTCACTTATATTCACAAAGTTGAGTCAGAGATAGTATGTAAGGACATTAAAGGCATTTTTGTTTATACATACCATTTTTTCAAGATTATTTAAATAAAGAACCCCACTTCCTTATCAGTGGTAACCATAGCGTACTACTCAAGAAGTTATGATTCATTCATTCATTTCACCACTTTTTGTATTGTTAACAATTGACAATAGAAAATTATATTTGTTAAATTAAACAACAAATAAAATATTTTAAAAGGTTTTTGTTGTTATTTTCTTGGAAATGACATGATCAAGTCAACTCAACCTCGTCAACTTTTAGAGTAGTTTCTTCAAGTTTGGAAGAGCGGGGCTCCTGCGCTGTCTGAAGAGTTCTCCTTCTCCTTGGCAAGGATTTCCTTACATGACCATAAAACCACATAAACCCCGAGCACAAGAGACAAAACAACACAAGTGACAGCTAGGAGACTCCCTGCAACAACAACACAAGTGACAGCTAGGAGACTCCCTGCAACAACAACACAAGTGACAGCTAGGGACTCCCTGCAACAACAACACAAGTGACAGCTGGAGACTCCTGCAACAACAACACAAGTGATAGCTAGAGACTCCCTGCAACAACAACACAAGTGACAGCTAGGAGACTCCCTGCAACAACAACACAAGTGACAGCTAGGAGACTCCCTGCAACAACAACACAAGTGACAGCTAGAGACTCCTGCAACAACAACACAAGTGACAGCTAGGAGACTCCTGCAACAACAACACAAGTGACAGCTAGGAGACTCCCTGCAACAACAACACAAGTGACAGCTAGGGGACTCCCTGCAACAACAACACAAGTGATAGCTAGGAGACTCCCTGCAACAACAACACAAGTGACAGCTAGGAGACTCCCTGCAACAACAACACAAGTGACAGCTAGGAGACTCCCTGCAACAACAACACAAGTGACTGCTAGGAGACTCCTTGCAGCAACAACACAAGTGACAGCTAGGAGACTCCTTGCAGCAACAGCACAAGTGACAGCTAGGAGACTCCCTGCAACAACAACACAAGTGACTGCTAGGAGACTCCTTGCAACAACAACACAAGTGACAGCTAGGAGACTCCTGCAACAACACAAGTGACTGCTAGGAGACTTTTGCAACAACAACACAAGTGACAGCTAGGAGACTCCTTGCAACAACAACACAAGTGACAGCTAGGAGACTCCCTCAACAACAACACAAGTGACAGCTAGGAGACTCCTGCAACAACAACACAAGTGACAGCTAGGAGACTCCTGCAACAACAACACAAGTGACAGGGACTCCCTGCAACAACAACACAAGTGATAGCTAGAGACTCCCTGCAACAACAACACAAGTGACAGCTAAGAGACTCCTGCAACAACAGCACAGTGACTAGAGACTCCTGCAACAACAACACAAGTGACTGCTAGGAGACTCCTTGCAGCAACAACACAAGTGACTGCTAGGAGACTCCTTGCAGCAACACAATGACAGCTAGGAGACTCCTGCAACTAACACAAGTGACTGCTAGGAGACTCCTTGCAGCAACAACACAAGAAGTGACAATAGAACTCCTGCAAACAACACAGAGTGACTGCTAGGAGACTTTGCAACAACAACACAAGTGACAGCTAGGAGACTCCACTGCAAAACAACACAAGTGACAGCTAGGACACCTGCAACAACAACACAAGTGACAGCTAGGGACTTCCTGCAACAACAACACAAGTGACAGCTAGGAGACTCCCTGCAACAACACAAGTGACAGCTACTATTCGGAAAAAACTCTTTCTAAATACATATTTAACTATGACTTACACATGACATCTGAAAATGTTGCAGCCGCCCAGTACTTCGACATTGTTCCAACATTTTGCTGTGGACTGTCCGTTTTGTTGGCCACCATTTTAAAATGATAGGTTTGAAACAAGAAGTTAATGTGTAAACACTGCAGTTGCCTCTATTCAAAGTTGTACGTGCAAAGTTTAGAATAAACTATGATAACGTTTAATTGTATGTTTTTGTTATGTTTGTTGTTCTTTTTATTTGTTAGGTCGAAGTCGTCAACAGCAATTTGTGGGGATGGAAAAGCAAATTATTTTAACTACTTGTTTTTGTTATAATTCTTTTAACGCAAATCTATTTCACAGTTCTTTTTAAAAAGCTTAGGAGTGTATCATTAATTTTCTTATTTAATTGAAACTAAGTTATGAACCTCATCGTTACATTTCACCAAAGACTTTTTCATTGCATAACACTTGGTGTTAAAAGTATCAAACTAGTCCAAAATAATCCGAAAACATTAAATTTGTGTAGCATGCACGTGAAAATTATATAAAAAACTCACTCACAAAAGATTAAGTAACGTTATACCGAAACAAAATTTGTTTGTATATTTTGTTTGTATAATTATACCATTATTGTTTTTTGACAAATGAATCATACAACACATGTTCATGTTACCTTTAAAAATGCATCAAAGCAAAGTGCAATGTATCAATTTGTATATATACTATAAAAGAGTTAATCAAAGACCTATCACACTTAAATTTAAGAATATCTGCAAAAGTTAATTACTGCTTTGAATAACAAATGTTCTACATAGTAAACCCATTTGAAATCTTACACAGCTAAAAATGTGTCATGTTATTTTTAATTGTCATAAAATGGCGATTTCATGACGACTTATGATAATTTTAGTTTGAATGCCAGACAGTTTCGTGTTATTATTCAATAGTCTTATGTCAGGTCATTATCGAGCCCTGTTTATTACTCATTGAGATCCTTGTAGTCTCTTAGTCTCTTTTGCTCGTCTTGTTTCATCTCAACCTTCCTAACTTTAAGTTACCACTCTGTTATTGATACACCTAAAGAATCTTGTGAAAATTTAATAAACGTTTGGGAAAAAATAAATACATTTTGCTGGCAAAATGTACTGTCGAGGGCACTAACGTAAAATTTCGTTAATCATTGGAAGACTTTTATGTACTTACTGATGGACTCAAAAAGGAAGAAAGGTTTTTATATCAGTGCCTTTTTAAACAAATAACTTTATTTAGTTCGATAAGAAAACAATCACTTTGAAGGTGATACAGATTTATTTATAGGACACCTAAAATAAAACAGAGTGTTGGGAAATTCAGTGAAACGTCTATTCTTAACACAACAGAAACAGAACAAAGAATGAATTGGTTGCAGTCAGTTTGTAGAGTGAGAATGGCAACAGTTTGTTTGTTACAAAGGTTCTTATCAATTTCTCAACAGAAGCGAGTTCAATCACTGAAACCAGCTCTCATATGTTTGAAAAACAAGACTTGCCCACAACTCTTCTTTATTAATGTAAGCAAATTTACTTAATTAATAAAGTACTGGTTCTGGATTTTGGTAGTTTTCGTACATAATGATATAATGTGATTGGGCTGTATACAATATTAATTTGAGATGACACATTGATTACATTGGTTACTCGACATGCATTAACTGATAATAAATAGGGTGATAGCATAGTATAAACAATAACATAGGGCTAAAATATGAAGATATAACATAAACATCTGAATTTGAAACGAGAATACAGGCATGGCTTAAAGGAGGGGCATTCAAGAAACCTTTATAGTGAATAAAAGCTTTTTCTATGAAACTGTTCTTAGTTCTTGTCTTGAAAGTCGCAAGATGCAGTCCTTGAAGTAATCCGGCAAAGACATTTTTTATTAGATGTCTTGAATATGGCGAACTTTGAATGCAATATAGCTTGTGCATTTCCAAAATATTGATCAAATTAGTCCTTTTAAAACCACATACGGAGGAAGAAAACCGAATTTTATAACCCAAGTGGTTCTACAGTAGTTTTTCATGAAACTGAGTAACTATTAAATATTTCACTTAGCATCGTTTCAGTGACCATTTTTTATTTGCTTTCAATCTCTCTACTAGTACAATTTTGTAAATATGTCCAACCTTTAATGTGTTAAAAAGTAAAAATTATATCAGCTAGTGATTTTCAACAATTAGCAAACATGAAGGCAAATGAGATACCTCATAATTTGCTCAATACAAATTCCTATAATTAATATATTTGAATAAAAACAACAGTTGGGGTTATTCGACAAACTTCAGGCCCCTTGGTGAGTGATTTTTTTATTTTTTCCATAGAATCCTCAAGTTTGTATAGTTATGCCCTGATTAGAGGTTCTTCAAGCTTAGGCCTCTTTATAATTCCTACCATGGAATTTACTTATAAAAGCCCAACTCAAATGGGATTCTTGTTCGCTGAATTTCACCTCGCACTCTGTAACAACTCCAGAAGATTTGAAGATAGAATAGTCTACTACAATAACCAGCTGTCAAAGTTCAGGCGCTCCAACTACGCGCAAATGCAAGTTGGCTGCGAACATGTATTAGCATTAAGTTGAGCTTCTATAATAAAACTCAATGTTTCTATTCACCAAAGTACAGAGCCTCCTTGCTGTACCCAAGCTCTGGGGACAGGTCCGGGGGTGAACTGGAGGCGGAGAGACGACTGTGTTCAGGACCCAAGGAGCCCGGGGGGTGCGGGGGAGGACCCTCCGACATGGAGATGGTGGCCACGCAGCGAACCTGAGGACGTTCAATCATAAATAAATATGAAAATCATGAACAATTTGTATTTCAGTAAAATATGTTTGATGAAGAGACCACAACAAGTAGCTGTTGAAAATAATAATTATTGAATATGGCGTTCCTCATGGTTCTATTTTATTCTACACGTAAATTAATGTTGGAATATTTTAAAGTAACAACTCTCTGTAAGCCAATTAAATACGCTGATGAGAACACTTTGAAATCATTATAGACCCAAAAAGTACTATAATAAATTATTAGTTTGATCTGTTTATGCACCATGTGTCTGCCACTAAAATATATAGTCAATTTACAAATAGTTCCCGCCGTAACAACAAAGTTCGCGTACCACGAGTGTAGTGCGCTGTATATTTTGTACATAACAATAGTGTAAATAACTTGTAATATAAGACTACAGTGCAACGCTGACGATGGAGCACAACTGAGCCGAAACGCGCGTCCGTTCATAAAGAAAACAACTAGTAGGATCAAAAGGCACCACACAAAGGTAAATCTTTTTGATAGATGGTCCTACACTCGGTCTATATAATAATTATATATTATGTAATATTATTAAGGACTTCGCCGATTATATCACGACGTTTCGGAATCTGAAATCTGATCCCGTCTTCAGGTTAATATGAAAAAATACTAATAGTAACGCTTACAAGATGGAAAGGTTAATGGATTTAAAATATGTGAAAAAACAGATTTTATTTATTGTTCATATTTTATTATTTTAATATACTTGTTATTACATGCTAAAGATTTAGACTGGTTTTAAAGAACTGTACATTATTCATTTAAAATATTGGAGTCGGTCCTGCTGAGGCAATATTATCTAAGAACAAGCAGCACTGACTCAATATTTCGAAGTGGAATGAAGATTATAACACCTCCCAAATTGTAGTTCACAATACATGAAAAAAGTGCATTTGCTAGTATTATACGTAATAGCAAATTAATATTTATCATCATATTGGTTACCATGAAATGTTACAGCTGTAATATCTTACTGTAGTGTAATGGATAAATTATTGTTTTGTTCAAAGGTAACACATAGTAACCCATTAGTTATAAATGTATCATTAAAGCAATACAGGATTGTAATACCCAATTATTTCACACTATAGCATTTTACTGTTGGATTGTTTTGAAGTTGGTTCAATTTTTCTTGTTAAAAAGTTTTTATTTCACAATTTTTGATATTTATTTTTTAAATCTCTTTATCAAAGTCGTTTTGGTAAAGCAATTCCAATTCGACAAATGTATAACAGGTATGAGATGGTTAAATAATAATACAGTAACGGCAAAGAAAATATCGATTCACTTTTTGAAGCTGTTAAAGATTTTGTACTTGTAGTGTAATGTAATCATATTATCTGGAACTTAGTAACTAAGTCATTAGGTCTTGAAATTAAAGTACTTGAATCATATAATATTTATTAAAAAAGCTTTCACCAGCTTGGGAGGGAAGGCAGCCTTTACCGGACCTTAGGGCTGAATCCTTCATCCGGTGTAATAACTGGTTTGACATATTTTCTTCAGTACAAACGAAGTACATGTACTTAGTAAAGCTGTGATTACAGCTTTCTAGATAGATGACCCAATTTAAAGAATACAAAATTCATGCCACGGAAGAATTGATTATAGTATTTTATATCAGTTTATGCTGAAGGATCACTAAGTGATGGCTTAACTCTCAAGTGTATTTGCCAACGGGTATGTTTATACTGGGTGACGATTTGGCCATGGGTTTGCTGGATTACGAACCTTTGCCTTTTCTATGGTTAATCGCAAAGTAGTTCCACCGAAATGCATTCGGTGCTTGGGTCAAGTCACAAAAGGACTAGGGTGGTTCGTCTTAACTCCGCATTGATCGCTTCGTTGTTGTACCATTTGCTTATTGCTGGCTCACAAGATCATATTTAGTTAGGGTTTCACCTGTATCTTATGCTTTGAGTAGTTTGTTCTTCCCTTAGCAGTTTGCTATATTATGAGCTGTTTACATTGCTCATAGTAACGCGTCGTCCTTTAGGCAAATTAGTAATCATTTTGCTGTCAATTTTGTGTTTTCTAACTTTTTTGGTTCTTCCTTTTAACTTAAAAAGTTTTTAAAATATGTCGGCGAACTATTTTCGAACTATTTATGAGTTAAAGTTTTTTGTATGGTCATGTATATACTTATTAATGTTGAAATTAACACAAATGCAGTTCAGATTTACGAGTAGTTAACGTTTTCATCTCTTAAAGTGTCTGATTGTTTGAAATTTTCTCCAGAAATATACTTATTTTAAACGTATCAGGGTGTACACTTTGAGGTTAGTGTTCTGGACAGTAAATGGTAACATTATCATATCATATACATATCACTCTGAAATGAAAACATCATCAGTTTAAAATTGGAAAACCCCTGTGTTTGCGTAAAAATGTATAGTTTTTTAACAGTCCATAAAACATTTTATGGAAATTACGTTGTAGAAAATTCATTTTAGTCTTGCACCTTAACTATTTTATAACCTTCCAAAGCGAGTCCTGT
The DNA here is from genome assembly GCA_018831715.1 of Matsumurasca onukii. NCBI lineage: Eukaryota > Metazoa > Arthropoda > Insecta > Hemiptera > Cicadellidae > Matsumurasca > Matsumurasca onukii. The sequence goes on from CM032067.1 coordinate 11,584,564, forward strand.
TCATCCAAGTAACGCATGGATACACGCTGTCAGCATGACATTTGGACATTTTATATACTTGTTTACAGAATCTATAAAAGTGTTAAAGTTTGTAAAATACGTTTTTTTATTGAGAACATAGCTATGTACAGAATCTTATCATAACCAGGTTTATGATATTGAAAAATAAAGTTTCATGGCTATAAAATTAATACGAAATGCTAAAAATTGAATGCGTGTTTTAGTGAGGAAGCAGGCCATAGCTCGCAAATATATGTAACCATAACAAATATATATATTTTCTGAAAGCAAATTAAATTTCTGAGTCTAATATGCCTTCAAATTTAGAAAAGTTCTTAAATCTGAATGTTTATCCAAACATGTGACTCATAAATATTTAGATATATTTATGTTCATAAATTTAATTTCGGGCGAGGAACAGAGGTAATACATTAGAAGGCTAATGCCACTTTGCTTCATTAAAAACTTTTTTCTTGCCAGATTTTTTCTTGCAAATTTTAACTTTTGCCAAATAATTATATTTGAACTAAAGAATATGTTCCAGAAATTTTCTAAAATAACCTTAGTGCTTCTCTCCGTACCTTTTAAGTTAACTTGAAGGGCAGGTGCCAAATTGCACTGAGGAGATTTTTGCGTACTTTTGGAAAGACGGTTCTTAAAGGTGGTTTTTACTGGGCTACGTGTAATTTCTTCAACAAAAGCTTTTAACAACTAATTAAAATATCGTGTTTTCCATCGTATGACTGGGAGTCATGGCGTGGTCCTGTAATCCAGCTTCATGGATGTCAGGTTTTGAGGATGACAATATAGGTCTAAAGCGGCAGACCTACCAACTCCCACCATCGTTTAAACATATCAGACCATCAACTGCGTTTGGAAGCCACGTTAAGCCGTTTGACCTTGTATTTCCATTGGTCATTGGGCATTAATTAATGACCCATCTAAGGAAAGTCGGCCTTAGTTTGTAACAATACTACCTCATAACACATTACTACCACTCATCACACTCATCTTTCACCACATATTTTCCTTAAAATACTCTCATGAGAGTGGTCGGCATCTCAAATAGTGATTTATAAGGAAATAAGTAAAATGGTAGGGTTTGGAAAAAATTAAACGTATTTGCAAAACAAGCTTTATTACAATATTCAAATTGACACAAGGTTTCAAATAATGAGCGGCAGAAGTGTATTTACAATAATGTGTACAAACTATTGTTACCATTTCTACTTTATTTTAATGACAATTAACATTAATGTTTATAATAATTTAGCGGATCCGTGGCGGATAGGTATCGCGTGCGACTCCGGAGCTCATCACTCCGGTGGAGCGGGTTTGATCCCCGCAATCACCACTTACAATTTGTAATGTGATTATACGGTGACGCTAGGTAAAGGTCGAGGTTGAGTAGAAGAGAGGACGTTGTAGTCCTAACTTCGCCTCGTTAAACAAGAGAAACTTTACCTTTTACCTTTAACCTTACCTAACCTAACCAAATTCAATCAACATATTTATTTTTAATGTTTTTTTTATTTTAATATTATTACAAAAATACTGCTGTATTTTACTTGCAGGCTATTTTGTTAAAAGAACAAATAGTTATACAGTAATTTAGATAACGTGCCTTCTTTCTTAACGACTATATAAAATCATTGGGAAATAAAAATATTTTACTCACGATAAAATAAATTAATTACACCTAATAATTAAAGATAAAAATTGCATTATTAAAGTTGTCTGCAATACGACAAATAAAATTAATATTTAAAGCAAACACATTCAATTAAATCAATAGTTCGGGATAAGTTAAAATCAAACTTTAAAGTCGTTCAAACCAATTCGTCGACTTAAAATGCTCGAAAACTCAAAGCTGATAAAGTATATAGCTCTTTTGTCTATAACTAAATTTTGGTCCAGAAATTTGTTAAAAAATTATAATCCAAGCAACACTGGGAGGTACAGTGATGCTTTAAATATGATAATAGTGTAATTCCACTTGTGTAAAAGTCAGAAAAACTCATAAATGAAACAGATACAGATCTGACATACATTAAAATACATGAACCTTTTTTTTCTTTTACTACGTCAACTTTGATGCCATCCACCTTGTAGATATGTTGCATTCACTTCCTCTGGTCACATATCTAGAACTCATCATCGTCTTTGTACCACACAGAGTACAACTGTCCCTTGAAGATCAAACTCACAGACAAGTTCTACTGACTCTCCTGCAGAGTGTCTGGGCACTGCCACCCATACCCTTCAGACTTATTCCTCCTGAAACATCATCAACATTCATCATCGTCTTTGTACTAAGACACAGAGTACAACTTGTCTCCTTGAAGATCAAACTCACAGACAAGTTCTACTGACTCTCCTGCAGAGTGTACTGGGGCACTGCCACTGCACCATCTTCAGACTTATTCCTCCTGAAACATCATCAACATTCATCATCGTCTTTTGTACAAGACACAGAGTACAACTTGTCTCCTTGAAGATCAAACTCACAGACAAGTTCTACTGACTCTCCTGCAGAGTGTACTGGGGCACTGCCACTCCACCATCTTCAGACTTATTCCTCCTGAAAATCATCAACATTCATCATCGCTTTGTCAGACACAGAAACAATTGTCTCCTTGAAGATCAAACTCACAGACAAGTTCTACTGACTCTCCTGCAGAGTGTACCAAACTGCCACTGCACCATCTTCAGACTTATTCCTCCTGAAACATCATCAACATTCATCATCATCTTTGTACCAAGACACAGAGTACAACTTGTCTCCTTGAAGATCAAACACAGACAAGTTCTACTGACTCTCCTGCAGAGTGTACCTGGGGCACACCAAAATTACCTCTTCAGACTTATTCCTCCTGAAACATCATCAACATTCATCATCGTCTTTGTACCAAGACAGAGTACAACTTGTGTCCTTGAAGATCAAACTCACAGACAAGTTCTACTGACCTTCCTGCAGAGTGTACTGGGGCACTGCCACTGCACACAAGGTAAATCTTTGATAGATGGTCCTACACTCGGTCTATATAATAATTATATATTATGTAATATTATTAAGGACTTCGCCGATATATCACGACGTTTCGGAATCTGAAATCTGATCCCGTCTTCAGGTGAAAAATTACCTAGATTCTACCAAGCTTTCAGATCCCGAAACTTTTTGTTTTTGTTCTCAAAAAGCAATGGAAACTTTAAAGCTTGTATTTAAAAATATGTAAAAAAAACACGAATAACATTATTTTTAATTTACCATTATTTTTATTTTCTCACCTGTAGTCTGCCTTGCTGGAAGTGCTGAGGCTCGGCCTGGAGCCTGAGTCCCACCACACTGGACATGAGTCCATGCTGCTGCACCACTGCCTCGTAGTCAGCGTCCACCTGAAGAAGCAACAAGTGCTAGGTGAAACGTCGTGCACGCACACATGCAGGCTCACTCTACAGTCTACTCGAGGTTGGAATGACTTGATTTGAGATAACGACCTCTGTTAGAGGGTAGGCTAAGAAAGCACTCATCATACCCTTCATCCACCTTAAAGTACTTTTTGAAGGCATGCTACCCTTAAAGTTAGGGTGGTTAGTGTTTTGATGGCTGGGGTTACACATGAGAGCCGACTGTTCCCCAGATTGGGTCATTAGCGCTGAGAATAAATATGGAACCGGGCCGATTTGTGTTCATAAACTAAAACATATACCACTGAGCTATGGCTATCCCCATAAATGGGCGGAATTGCTTGGGACTTATAGGCAATTAAATTCACTTATGTGACTGTTGATAGTTTTATATTTTCTCTGAAATACGATGACGAGAGGTGCATTTTATTTTTTTCATGATAAAAGACATTGGTAAGAACGTAAACAAATTTAAGCTTTAGTTTAAAAACTGTAAAAATCAAAATAACTAACTTCACTATCCGATTTAACAGCCTTTATGTATCAGCAACACTCACTGTGACAACCTTAAAACCAAAACTATTTACTTGAAAACTACGAAGTCATCTTTTAAAATTTTACTTCAACACACTTCATCAACTATCGAAAACTGGACTATTTCCGCCAATCAGTGGTTTCTTCCACAGTCTTTACTTTAAAAGATAAATGCTGCTTTAAACCCGCTTTAAAGCTTTAAGACTATATTAGACAAACAATTGTTAACCAAAACAGCAAACTTACTGTAACATAACTTATCTTGTAATTTAAAACAAAATAATTCTTTTATTAAAGTTGGAGATAAAACACCACTTTCTCCATGTCAGTATGATTGACAGAATCAATACAACCGGTAGTTACTTAAATATTTAACCATCAAGTTCTTTGTCGAACTGTCCTATCAAAGTACATTACTTAACTGACCAAATGATATTACACAGCTGGTGTATTTTATACTTCAGTCTAATATTCTAACTACTGTTTGATTTAGTCAAAGAAGTTTAGAACGTATGTTTTTTTATTGTATACGTTAATACATCTTTATTTTCCGTAGAAATCAATAGATGCATTGGAACTTACAAACAATAGATGAAAACGAGGCCGAAACCATTTATTATCTACAGCTTCTGGTACAGACCGCGTCAATAAACTATTTAAATTATTTACAGTTCCAAACGTGTCGATCAATTTACAATCGAGCATTCCTCACTGGACTTGCTGAGACTGTTATGCTAGGTTTTCTTATATACCTTTCCGTAGCAGTGCTGCCAACTGCTTCCTTCTTGCGTCAGGTGTACCAATCGTAGTTGCAAGATCGGCATACGTAATTAAGTACATGGAAGACGATTGGGCGAAGTTATCAATCAATAGACGTCGACGCACTTCATTGGACAATCCTCAATGTATCTCTGCACTCCCATTGGCTCAACTGCGCTCTAAATAATGCACAGATTTAATCTTGTTTATGATTGGCTGCCAGGATCTGGGGAATTTGTAGTTCCGTTAAGCCTAAGAGCACAACATAAAACCCGTATTCAAGCTAGCAGAAAAATGAGAAACTTTCTTCGACCCGTCAAGGACAAGATTCAACTGAGTACGGCAGGTGTATACGAAATTTCATGTAGCTGTGGATTTTTCTACATCGGCGAGACGAAGAGGTTGATTTCTACCAGAATTAAGGAAGACATCAGACATACGAAAAATTATGATCACAAGTTCGCGGTAGTTAAACATATTTTCATGTATGTTTATCACAAGCACCTTGTACCGATAGAATATTCACTTAGAAAATGAACACATCAAAGTTTAAAATCTCACCGGTTGATCGTTGATGTACCACGTGAGTCTGGCTGAAGGGTAGGATCTCGCTGATGTACAGTTCAGACTGATCTCATCCCCTATCTGGTAGTTCCTCTCCTCCCCGGCAATCTGAGGACCTTCTTGAGGCAGAGCTTTGAACATCACAACAGCTTATCAGTTGAAGAGAAATCAGCAAAGGTAACTTCTTTGCTTGAAGTTTGTTGTTGACTATGGATTTTTGAGTTTTAAATATTATTACGGACGATTTCCATCGTTAGTGACCAAGAAGAACACGACGTTTCGGAACCTAGAATTTGATCTCGTCTTCGGGAGATAACCTGAAGACAGGAAAAGATATCAGATCCAAAACTTCGTTTTCTCCTTGTTTACTAACGATCCAAAATAATATTTCAAACTCAGTAAGGCAACTTGGCAACATAATGTGCGTATTAAATGGCCATAGGTGAGGCTATGTTGTTATGTTCGAGGCTAATCCAGTTTAGGTTGCAGATTTGTTGTCATAGCAACTCTAAGCTAAACCGTAAAAGCTATTTCAGCAAGTTTCCTTTGGGGAATTAGATATCCATGCCGTTAGTATGGTGAGACTCAGGCCCGGGACCATGACATGAGTACCAATTTTAACCTTCAGAACACATTTTGAGTATGCGTTCAAAACTGTCTACACATATATGTGTGAGATCTTTACAACACATTTGTCGCATTTGTTGTTTGATTCACATACAGTTTGTTACAAAAAATCTTTGTTGTAAAAATCTTGGTCAAGTTTGTTAGCCAGCAAAATCGAACAACGGTAAGTTCCATTTTGGGGAGCTATCACCTACATAGTGGTTTTAATTATTTACCGACGGTAAGCCAGTCATTTTAATCTAGTTTTCATAAAATTTGGAAAAAACTATGTATTTTTATGGAACCAAAAAGTGATTTTTGCTGTAAAAGCAGAAGTAGTCTGATTTCAATGAAATGTGAAATATGCTGCCCATAATATGATATCTATTAAGGCTTTCAGTAAACAACCACTTAATATTAGACCGAAGGCCAAAGTGAGGCCGTGAGCCACTATTTATCAATCGACCCCTTGCCCCTAATGAAAATAAACTATTTCTTATTTGTTCGTAAGTCTCTATCATTAAAATTACTGCTATGCCATCTTTAATGTTTATTAAAATACATTATACCATGAGAAAATATACGTTTTTATAGTATATTTAGTTATTCACCTACAACGTTCATCCTTGCGTCCTGTTGCACGGATGTGAACGCAGGAGCCTCAGCTGACACCTCACAGCGGTACAGACCACTGGACCTCAGGGGGATATCCCTTATCACCACCACTTGCGAGTCAGAGTTCGCCCGCTGAAATACATGACAGAGAATACATCAAGGGTCACCTATAAGAAAACATATGGTTGTTCTGTGGGCAAAAGAATTGCCTGTGAAAAGACTAGAAGCTTTGGTGTCAGGCAATCAGATACTTCAAGATGACAGTGATCCAACCTCTTCCAGAAACAAGCCGTTCTTGCAATTTAGGTAGTGTTCTTTACACAATGGCCAAAAATCAAAATCTTTTTAGTACCTTTTAAAAAAAAGGTTCATCCTGATAAAGAGTCGTTACGAATAACTCCAAAGGTTATTTATGTCTACAAACCCTAGTCTTAATAACTAATCAAAATTCCATTGGCGTTGTCAGGAAAAAGTCAGAAAAACTCATAAATGAAATAGATACAGATCTGACATACATTAAAATACATGCACCTTTTTTCTTTGTTTACTTACGTCAACTTTGATGCCATCCACCTTGTAGATATGTTGTGATTCACTTCCTCTGGTCACATATCTGTAGAACTCATCATCGTCTTTGTACCAAGACACAGAGTACAACTTGTCTCCTTGAAGATCAAACTCACAGACAAGTTCTACTGACTCTCCCTGCAGAGTGTACTGGGGCACTGCCACTCGCACCATCTTCAGACTTATTCCTCCTGAAACATCATCAACATTCATCATCGTCTTTGTACCAAGACACAGAGTACAACTTGTCCCCTTGAAGATCAAACTCACAGACAAGTTCTACTGACTCTCCCTGCAGAGTGTACTGGGGCACTGCCACTCGCACCATCTTCAGACTTATTCCTCCTGAAACATCATCAACATTCATCATCGTCTTTGTACCAAGACACAGAGTACAACTTGTCTCCTTGAAGATCAAACTCACAGACAAGTTCTACTGACTCTCCCTGCAGAGTGTACTGGGGCACTGCCACTCGCACCATCTTCAGACTTATTCCTCCTGAAACATCATCAACATTCATCATCATCTTTGTACCAAGCACAGAGTACAACTTGTCTCCTTGAAGATCAAACTCACAGACAAGTTCTACTGACTCTCCCAGAGTGTACTGGGGCACTGCCACTCACACCATCTTCAGACTTATTCCTCCTGAAACATCATCAACATTCATCATCGTCTTTGTACCAAGACACAGAGTACAACTTGTCTCCTTGAAGATCAAACTCACAGACAAGTTCTACTGACTCTCCCAGAGTGTACTGGGGCACTGCCACTCGCACCATCTTCAGACTTATTCCTCCTGAAACATCATCAACATTCATCATCATCTTTGTACCAAGCACAGAGTACAACTTGTCTCTTGAAGATCAAACTCACAGACAAGTTCGACTGACTCTCCCTGCAGAGTGTACTGGGGCACTGCCACTCGCACCATCTTCAGACTTATTCCTCCTGAAACATCATCAACATTCATCATCGTCTTTGTACCAAGACACAGAGTACAACTTGTCTCCTTGAAGATCAAACTCACAGACAAGTTCTACTGACTCTCCCTGCAGAGTGTACTGGGGCACTGCCACTCGCACCATCTTCAGACTTATTCCTCCTGAAACATCATCAACATTCATCATCGTCTTTGTACCAAGACACAGAGTACAACTTGTCTCCTTGAAGATCAAACTCACAGACAAGTTCGACTGACTCTCCCTGCAGAGTGTACTGGGGCACTGCCACTCGCACCATCTTCAGACTTATTCCTCCTGAAACATCATCAACATTCATCATCGTCTTTGTACCAAGACACAGAGTACAACTTGTCTCCTGAAGATCAAACTCACAGACAAGTTCTACTGACTCTCCCTGCAGAGTGTACTGGGGCACTGCCACTCGCACCATCTTCAGACTTATTCCTCCTGAAACATCATCAACATTCATCATCGTCTTTGTACCAAGACACAGAGTACAACTTGTCTCTTGAAGATCAAACTCACAGACAAGTTCTACTGACTCTCCCTGCAGAGTGTACTGGGGCACTGCCACTCGCACCATCTTCAGACTTATTCCTCCTGAAACATCATCAACATTCATCATCGTCTTTGTACCAAGACACAGAGTACAACTTGTCTCCTTGAAGATCAAACTCACAGACAAGTTCTACTGACTCTCCCTGCAGAGTGTACTGGGGCACTGCCACTCGCACCATCTTCAGACTTATTCTCCTGAAACATCATCAACATTCATCATCGTCTTTGTACCAAGACACAGAGTACAACTTGTCTCCTTGAAGATCAAACTCAGACAAGTTCGACTGACTCTCCCTGCAGAGTGTACTGGGGCACTGCTACTCGCACCATCTTCAGACTTATTCCTCCTGAAACATCATCAACATTCATCATCGTCTTTGTACCAAGACACAGAGTAGAGTTTGTCCCCTTGAAGATCAAACTCACAGTCTAGTTCAATCTTCTAATGTAAGAAGTCAATCGAAAGCAAATTAAATTGGAACCGTTGTATCAAAGTCAATTTGCTTAATCTGCCGAGACGCGGATGAAGGCAAAGGGTTGAGGAAGGAAAGACGTGACGAAACTTCAGACACGGGCTTTAATCTTTGAATCGACATTTGATGAGCACTAAAACCTCGTTGAATTTTGTTTCTCAAAACATTTTTAAGTGGGAAAAGCATGTTTTGAAACTGTTTGGCCAAGAATATTATTGGGACTCGTGGCGTGGTCCTACATGCAATACTGTTTGCGCCTTAGACAATTTGTTTTTCTCCGATGAAGCTTGGTTTCACTTCTATGTTTACAGCCAGAATAGTCATTATTGGAGTGTACAAAATCCACATCAGGTTTTCCAACAGCCTTTACTAAGTCAAAAGATTGGGGTATGGTGTGCAGTTTCCCACCAATGCATTATTGTTCCACTGTTTTTGACTCAATTTCAAACTCAAGAGAGCTATCAAAACATTATTAATGAGCCACTTTTTTAGAAGATAGTGAAAGATACTGTTGCTTTCAGCAGGACGGTGCAACTTGCCACTTATCTAAAACAACCACAGTTTTGTTAAAGGATTTTCTTTTGTGATAAACTTATTGGTAAGGGTAAAGTACCCACCAAGATCTAGATCTGAGCCCACTTATTTGTTTATTAAGTTATTATTAAGTTTCCTGTGGTATTATTTAAAAATTACAGCTTTTAGAAACAACCCCAACAATATTGATCAACTTAAGAGAAACATACAAGATTTAATTAATGACATCAGTAGAAACACTGAAAAAGTTACGAGGAATTTGTTGAAGAGGGCCGACTTTTGCATAAATGATACCGGTGGACTATTTAAACACTTAAACTTATTAAAAACTTTTGAAATAGTTATGTATAATTAGCTGTATTTAGTAATACTTTAAATAACAAAAACTTCAGATATCTAAAAGTTTCTAAGAAAGTGCAAACCACCTTAAAATGCTTCTGTGTTTTATAACTTTCTGTAATAATAATTTAAAACTATTCTATGTTTTTTACCTATAGCTACTAACCTTTACCTACGCAGGAGTAAAGACAAATGACAATATTCACGAATAAGGAAAAAGATATGGTTTCCAAAGTTATTATTTTTAAACACTAAAACAATTGCAAAATAAAAACTCACGAATTATTATAATCAATCATTTCGCAAATTACAAGCTCGTTTTTCGATTAGCGTTTTCATATGCATGTATGTTACGGCTGTAAAACCAAACGAAATTATTACATAACCACTAAAACAATCATGAAACAAAACCACTAAAACGATAATAAATGCCAGTGTTTTGTGATGGGCAGAATATTTATTTGAGTAAAGCAATAATGGCACGGAACACACAACAAATGGAATGCTCTGATTGTTCAGTGATTGGCCACTAAAGCCGCAACAATGGTCCAATCTAGTTTCAGATTGGCTGACGCTCCCGGCCTTTTGATGGCTTTATCGATGTAAGCGACAGTTTTCCTTACGTAGAATGTAGAAAGTGTTTTATTTTTGTAAATGTCAAATGTAAGCAGATGTCTTTACTACACTTGGACATAGTGAAGCTTTGTCAATACGTTTGAAAGAAAAGGTTACTGAATCATCTAGTGTTTGGTCAATGTTTTGAAATGTAAAACAACTTGTCTTTGGTTTATTTTATCGACTAAGGTCTATTGACTTGTTGAGACCCACCCTCAAATCACAGACAGCTCTTTGTATTCGTTAACCTAAGCTATTTGTTCTGTTAAATAAATTTGAAAATTACTAATAAATAATTTGATATTGTTCATGATCTATTTAATAGTAATCAAGGTAATAAGTTATATTATTACTGTACTGAGTTTTTGTGAATATATTAGCAATTGTAGGTAAGAATTTAAGACAATAGGCTAATACAATCAACTTTTATTTGTAATGAATTTTTACTGTTTGTAATTTTTCGCAACCCCCTCAGGATGGTAGCCTGCTATTGAAATTAGATGTGCAAATAAAAATTGATTATGTTGGCCTACTGTTTATAAATTCTTACCGATCTATTATTACTGTTTGTCTAAATTAAGTCTTAATAGTTTGTAGAAAGTTGCATTTGAGCAAAAGATAGTTGTGATGAAAAATGGTGAACACTGTATTCTTCGACTAGTTTGAGGGCATGTTAGGGCATCACAAGATTCTATTCCTTTCAATGTTGCCCTATTTATCCTTGATCCAAAACCGCTCAGAAGTGCTCAGAAGTGAAACTGCGATTTAAAAACTTTCCTAGATGAACAGGATTTGCCTATATATCACGCTAATTTATAGTGATCAACAATTCACGTCTAACAACTGACATGATTATCTTCACAGAGCAGTGATCAGGACTTGGAAGAAGCACATGTGAGGAAAATGACAGCAATCAGGACAGAACCTCTCAGAGATTCAAGACATGAAGAGTTCCAGTCAAGATCTTCAAGACGTGATCATTTTGCGATGCACAAGTTCAACTGTTGACCATCATACTTTTTTTGATACTTTGATTTGAGACACCGACCTCTTCTAGAGGGTATTTTAAGGTGAATTTGGAATGAAGGGTGAGTGTTTTTGATGGACTATTAGGTGTAGTTTTGTTACAAACTAGGGCTGACGTTTCCCTAGATTGGGTCATTAATAAATAGCCTAAATGGAATGGACCAACGTGGCTAACGTGGCTTCCGAACCACGGGGAGTCACTACGCCCTGGAATTGAACCGGGCTGATTTAGTGCGAAGCACGCACTATACCACTGAGCTATGCATCAGTGTCGGGTCAATGAGAAGGAAATTGAGTGGTCATCTTTTATAAAATGGTTGTTTAACCAAATGATCAACATAAAGGATAAAAAAAATAGTTCATGGAAGCATTTTCCAGCATGTCGTGGCTCTTAAATTTATAAAGCTTAAAACTATGTACATACTATTGAATTTGACAACTCTAATTTTAGTTTTATAAACTCTTCAATTACTATTCAAAGTTGATTTTGAGTATTTTCAACTTAGTGAAAAATATTGATATTTGTACTAAGATTTAAAAATACCGTACTTCATCGTAAAACTAAATTAGTAGTACAGTTCAATTTTATGAAACTAGAGGCAGGGAGAACTACCGAACTGGGGGACACAGAGTGGTGGTTTAAGAACGTTTGCCTTCACAACCAGGAGTTCAGTTTGTCCATGAGCAGCCAATTGCTAAACTCGTCACAAAATTACTCTGATCACAAAGAGTTTTAAAGTCCAGACGCAACTATGACCATGACTGGGAGCCTCATTGACTGATATTAGGACTAGAGTAGTATAATTTAAATGAACTTAAGAACTAATAAAAAGGTTTAGAAAAGAAAATACGACGATGGTTATACATTTTTATAACATATTTTGTACAATACATAATTTAATAATGTAATTTTAATGTTGCGTAAATACATTTTAGTTGAGTAAAATTGTAAAGACATAACTATGAACCCTAAGTAGACTGGCTTAGGGCTTTTAGCTTAGGGGTTAAGACACTTTAACCTCTTAAGACCTACTACCTACTAAAAGAAGAAGTAAAAAAAGGTTACATTGGACTCCATCACAATAAAGCCGAATATACCGTAATACATCTGTAGCTACGTTATTAATTTTACAAACGTTGTTCATCAAATCGTTAATGGACCTTATAACTAACATTTTTAATATTAAACCCTTTTTAACGCCTACTCTGCAGACAGCATAATATCGTTCTAACTACTTTCTAGCCACGGAAACCTGGTCATGTAGCTTGTGGCGAGCTGTCAACCAACCGCAAGCTGTACAAGCGTCACGTGACCTGCCTCCGACCAATCAGAAACCAGCGTGCGGTCACGTGACCTGCCTCCGACCAATCAGAAGCCAGCGTGCAGTCACGTGATCACGCGAGCCTCACTTCCTCTTCCTCTGTCAAACGTGTGGCCCGGCAGGCGTATTATTAAGCTATCAAATGAGTTTCCGCAGAAGAATATTAAAACATCAGGTTTGGGTTTAATCTCTTTCTTTTTGTTATTTCTTTCATTCTGTAAATAAGAGTAATAACAAAAAACATGCTTTATACTTTTTGTCAAATTTTATTTTTTCTCTAAAACCTTTGAAATGTATTATGAATTGTGTTTAAATTTACACAAACCTTTTTATTGGCGAATTTGCATAGGAATTAAAGCTATTCTTTTCTTTGTTTAATTCTCAATGAATGAATATGAAAATAAATTATTTTCATTTTTTTTAAATGAATAATTATTTAATCTATTTTATTAGGTCACCAGATAGAACGAAACATCGTACAAAACTGTTTACAATTTGCATTTTTTGTCCAAGTTTCAGGGAATTTAGTACAATAATTCATTTTTATATCTCTACGGGGAAGTTCGTCAACCACCAAAATCGGCTTACTGAAAGTAACCATTTACAAAAGCAACATTTTCACCAAACTTCATGAAAGTCAGACAAAGATGCGCCCTGTAAAGTGAGCACAAGGGTCCAAAATGGAGTGAAAAAGGACACATCCGGTGTAATGTTCACCCTTTACAGGAAATTCGGTAGGGTTCACAGTAGCGTGTCGTTACCCGTTGGCTATGTTTGTGTAGGGTAAAGTTTGTCTTGTTTAACGAGGCGAAGCTAGGACTACAAAGTCCTCTCTACCAGTCAACCTCGACCTTCACCTAGCGTCACCGTATAGTCACACTACAAATTGTAAGTGGTGACTGCTGGGATCGAACCCGCGCCACCGGAGTGATAAGCTCCAGAGTCGCGCGCGATACCAATCCGCTACGGGTTCGCTCAACGGTATCCTTAGCCGTGGGGAAACAGTATTTTGTAGTACTATTTAACTGAAAACGATCAATCTGCTTATAAAAATCATTTACTTTTACAATCATTAATGTTGCAGTTACATAATTTTAGTAATATGATACAAACAATTGAAAATTAACGGTAACGTGTATAATCTAGAAGTGTACCTTTGCAAAACAAAACCTTCGTGGCGATTTTGAACATAGTTGATCCATGGCGGTTTGGTATTGTGGGTGATTTCGGAGCTCATCACTCCGCTGGTACAGGTTCGATTTCCGTAGTCACCACTTACTCATATAAAGTGAATATACGCTAGGTAAAGATTGAGGTTGAATAGTGCTCGTAGTACTAACTTCGCCTCGTTAAACAAGACAAACTTTACCTTTTTATCATCATAAACCAACCGTACAAAAAACAAAATCGTGTCAAACACGCCAAAAACAAACAACATGCAACATTAGTTATAGTGTATCCAACCAAAAGGTGCAAACTCCCATACTGCAAGTTTGATTCCCATGTGTTATAAAGCACAGATTAAATCAGCAGCTGTGAAATGCCCTTAAGGTCATAAAACAGCTGTTTAAGAGCACTTGAAAAGGTTAGCAAGTGCATGGCGTGCAGTATAGTCCATAAACTATCCAATAATAGCGCCAGAGCACGCCACCAGTCAGGGCTGTATTCACAGACCCTTGCAGGCGTTGTGCGGGTGATTTATTGGAAAATGTGGGGCTGAATAAAGCTCTTTAGAAACTAAGTAGTAAAAAGCTCAAATGTATACACTTTTTGTTTGAGTATGTTGTGTAGTATGAGTTATACTTACTTGTGGAGGGGATGAAAACTTGGTTTTGTCATTTTGTTCTAAAAGCACCTGCTTAAGACACATAAATTGACGAGCATAAGTTGTACCAAAGATTATGTTATGTTTAGTAGATTGCGCATAGATGTTACATGGTTGAAGCAGGAAAACCAACACGTAACCAGGGGCAAAAAGAACTACCAAACTGGGAGACATAGGACGGTAGCATTCGATATGTATGAATGCAAAATTTTAGATACCGTACTTAATACAAATGACGGTTGCATGACATGTATATGTTTTACGCAATAAAATATTTATTTATTTATAGTTGCGGCACCCCGAGCACAGATAGCGCTGCCATTTCTCGCCATCTCTCTCCCTCCTTGCCCTTACATGCTCGAGTTTTTCCGATGTCAATGACCTAAATGTGACAAAATTGTGCAATTTTCGAGAACGAACCACACTTATGATGATTTTCCTACCTCAGTCATGTGGCATATATGCGCAATATACCTACCATAACATAATCTTTGGTTGTACCCAGGAAATAAAGAATTGTTTTGATGATCTATATGTGGAAAAGACATCACCTGTTCCTATAAAGTTGGCACTAATAACTGAAGTAAATTCTACCTTTTAGAAACACGGCGGTGAGTAGAAGTAGCCAAGTGATGACGTCATACATGTTGTCACGTGACCCGCAGCTACATCCCTCCAACACGCTCTGCAACACACAGATTATATTATTAAATAAAGTACTATACAGAGTGTGTGAAAAGTCCCACTCCCCCCAAATATTTTGAAATGTTTATCCGCACTTTTTTAAATGTTATGAAAGTGATTTAAAGTACTGCACTGTTTTACTTGATCGACGTTTTGGGGAGTCCGAAATTGCTTATGGGACTACTATTTTTGGACGCATAGTCAATGATTGGTGGCGTAAAACCTCTACGATTTTTTGTTCGGATAAATTCCTGCCAGGGGTTAAATTTGCAAGATAAAATCCTAGGAAATTTTCAATTACTAAACTCTAACACCCTCTTCCCGTCGAAGGACGAAGCCTAAGGAAGATTATTGACCCCCAAAAATGTTTAGTCCTCGATGTTTGGTTCTATATGGTGATATAAATAAGTTTTTTCATAGCAGTTTGGTAATAAAGCGTTTCGATTTATTGTGATGTTTAAATACAATCACAGATAAAAGAAGAAACCTGGTTCGTAGACCACCTATATATTAAAATGATTTAGAAGCAACTTGACTTTACCATTGTTATAAGCTATCTAGGACAAATTTACCTCAATCATTTAAGTTATGATGGTACTTGTGGTCCAGTAAATGGGCACCAACTTAAAAAATAACCAACCTGACTCCGGTATCTTTTTTCATCAATAAACACTGTTAAAAGGTTTGTTGATTTTGTGTATCGCTTACTTACAAATATATAAATGTTTGTTTAAAGCTTGAAGATCTGAAATATCTTTCCCGTTGTTGAGATTTTACCCGCATTCGCTACATTATCTTCGCACTTGTTAAACCGCATCAGCTGAGCTGGATTACCCTGTTGCAACTACAACATAGGGGCTGTTTCTGGGAGACAATGTAACTTCTAGGAAGGTCAAAAAGAAGCAATGAAAATACAGAGGGTTTTGAGGATAAAGGTTTTGTATATCTTAGGGCTATGAAGACACTTTCTCGCGTAGTTGGTTTCCAACCCTTACATGAGGTATATTTTGCTTACTATCAGTCACATATTTCGTTTGGCATTTTTCGGGGAAACTCATCTGATGCTTTTAAAGTCTTTCGAATGCAAAAGAACATCATAAGACTCATGACAAAATCGCCATTCAGGGAACCCTGTAGAGCTCTTTTCAAGCGGTTAGAAATACTTCCCCTCCTTTGTCTGTGTGTTATCAAATGCCTTCTTTTTGTTTACTCACACCCAGAAAAGTTTTACGGTAGAAAACACATACATACATCATTTTACTCGAAACTCCGCTCTTCTGCAATATCCTGATGATCGCACAACCTTTTTCGAAAAAACACCGTGGTACTCTTGCACAAATCTCTTTGATAAAATAGCAAACCATCTGAAAATATACCTTTCCTAAATCTTTCAAACAAAGTATCTTCAATTTTCTTCTTAATCACTGCTTTTATAGCGTTTCGGAGTACCTCGCTTGGTCATCGGGACAGTCCACATAAAAAGAGCTCAAAGTTTACGAAACTGATTTTTTGTTTTCCTTGCCTTCACAATGTGCATTTTCACTAATATTTAACTTAAGTTGTTTTGTTAAGACCCTACACACTTGTATGTTTTTATCCTTTAATGTTCTTTTACAGCAAAATATTTAATTTAATTATTGTACTTTGACTTAATCACAATCAATGTAAATGATGAAAATGAATGACTATGGTGGAAATGGATCCAGTGCCTCACGAAACTTGAGGCGATATTATATCGACTGTGATATCGAGTTTCAGATAATGCAATGTGCCTTATTCCTTGTAGTGGATTTGAAATGGAGATATATGACAGTATTAGAATATGGTAAATTTGTCTTCGGCTGGGTTTTGAAGAGCACCTGACATGTTTATTTCATGAGTCAGGAAATTGATTCCACCGCGGAGCTGAAGCCAGAATTCAACATGTTTATAATAATGCTGATAGATTCACCTAAATAAGAAGAAACTTCGTGCTTGAACGATACAACACTTGTTTAAAGATTCGTGTAGGTGAACTTTCAAAGTTACAATTAGCATAATTCAAAATGATAAAATATAATATACATTTAGTTGCAAATTACCAAATAGCATGCGAACCTATTAGAAAGCTCTTAACGTCTTGATGGCACAGTTTTAATCTAGTTCTTCCGGTTCACACCTAGTCAAAACATAATAATAAATAGCTTGAATATTTTGGCCTTACTGCGAAGTACCATCTTCAGTCACTGATGGTCACTAGTTGGTACTCCACAGCGAGACCGAAATATTTCAAGCTAATTATTATAATGTTTTGACGCAGTGTGAACCGGAAGAACTAGACTATAGTTGTGACGCAAAACGCGAAGTTTCAAGTTTATTTTGATGGTACTTTTCGAAAAAAGCTCAAAACACAAGCAGGTATTTGAACTTTTAAACGAATTTTGTTTCTTTGTTCTTTAACAAACACACTAGGTTAAGCAACAAAGATTAGTTCTTCGAACACTCCTATCTCAGAGTAGAGTATACATCTAAATCTGTTGCTTTGCAAGCTTCGAGGATGAAGTGAACCTTAACCGAAATAGATGAAACCAATTATGTTCTGTTTGCCAGAAGGCGGTGGAAATAGGACGAAATCACAGGTGTAAGATTTAAAATAAGGTAATTTCCTCCGTCAGTTCAAACCTTCTTGTCATCCGGCATGTTTCGCTATTTAAATGGAATGTTCAAGCAGCAGCTATTTTTAATTCATCGGGTGTAGAACTCCTTGGTCAAGTTGTTGAAATTGTATAAACAGCACGCATCATGGAACACTATTTACACAAATGAAACTTCAAACTTTATGCTCCTCCCCCTCCCAAAGTTTTAAAACGTACAAAAACGCCTTTTTCTCCCTAAAAATGTATTTAAAACAACGAAAAATCTTTAAAAGTCTGCAAATTTTCCCAAACACCACTTAGACATGCAACACCTTAAAATACTTTATGTCATGGACCTTATTAAAGTCATTAAGAGAAAAGTATTTGTTAAAACTTTTAATGAAACAAGTCTAAGATGAGAAAAACATTGACTAACAAAGTGGATCTGCAAATTGTTTTAACAAGTCAACCAGTTCCATGAATAAAAGATTCAACAACTTAAAAGTTGGGGAAATCAACAACTTTTCCAGCGGTTATAGCTAAGTTGTTAGGGTTTCTTTCAACGTCTTTGTGGAAAAACAAAGCAAACAATGTTTCTTTGCTGACGTTATTCGACTGCAAGAAGGTTATTTTGAATATTTTTCAGAGCAACATTTCTGCAATTGGTTAGAAAGTTAGTGTTTCTTAATGCTCTTAGTTTGGTAACTAAAAATATGGCCACCGTATTCGTCAGCCAAAGTTGTTCACGTTAAGCCGTTGGTCCTTGTATTTCCATTGGTCATTGGGCTATTAATTAATGACCCATTCTAAGGAAGAGTCGGCCTTAGTTTGTAACAAGACTACACCTCATAACTCATTACTACCACTCATCACACTCATCCTTCACCACATATTTGCCTTAAAACACCCTCATGAGAGTGATCGGCATCTCAAATAGTGATTCATAACCACCTACAAAAACGAGATTGATTTCAAACGCTTAAATGTTTTGATCCGGGGAGGATGACGTCAAGAAAATGTTTTGGATTCAGCTTGACAGGTCAGTTTATTTTGTGTTCCATTTTGTTATTTAGTGGAATGAGATTTATTTTATGTACAAGTGAAACAAATGCATTTTAATTTCAAACATAAATTATAAAACATTCAAGATTTAACATTCATTCGACAGTATTCTTACATTCAAGAAAATAAAGAAATTCCTGCTATTATTTGTATGCCGTATAGCTGACAATAAATTACTTGCAAATTTCACTTTCTCGTGTGTGGTACAAATAGTAGGAACCTATATTGATGGTTTTATGTTTAAAAAGGTTCAATAACAAAATGACAGCTATGTTAGGTGATTTACTGTTTCTTATACCTTAAACTATGAAAACTACGGAAAATATAGATAAAAACAAATTCAGGATTTGTACATTTTCAAAAAAAAAACTTCATACAGATAATCTGAAAACGGAGAGAATTCATTTGAATGCAAAATAGAAAGGTAGAGAGAAAACCCGATAGCTTAAGTGAAGCTATAGAATATTTTACTGATTGAATAAAAATGAAATCATAGAAACCTTCACAATGTTACTAGAATCTATCAAAGAGTAATAATAATACCAAGTAATGACTGTTGGTTATGAAAGATAAAGACTTATCAATGCGAAAGCAATATAAACGGCGGCCCCGAGGGCTTTCCGAAATCATTTCTCCAGATTGGAGGCCATAAAATATCAATTAACTTTTATCGGCTTATATTGAATCCTTACAATGTTTCGTCTGAACTGTCATGGCTTTTAGTGATTCTGTTTCTGATTAATGTTTATACTTTCTACGTACCAGCTGTTTATATTTTCTACATGAAAACATCAAACAAAAAATAATACGGTGTTGTAAAGCTATGGTTTCTTAGAAAGCGGTGACCGCTACATTACGGCCGTAATATGACGGTGAGTTTTGTTTTCAATACAATCAGATGAGAGTGGTTTCCTAGAAAACGGTGGACGTAAAGTTAGCGGTGAAAACTAGTTAAGGTTTTTCTCACCAGGTGACACATTTTGTTTTGTAAACAAACGTCTAGCCTGTCCATTACTACATACGTAAATAAACTTTGACAACTAAAAAAAACAACATGTCAAAAGTTGTTTTTGTCTACATTTGTTTAAATATTGTGTTACGTCCACCGTCACCGTTACGTTCACCGCTACAGTAACGGCCGTAATTTAGCGGTGAACCTTTTTCTAGGAAACCATAGCTTAATGAACAATATTTAATTGTGTTAACTAATAAATACACTACTTTGTTAATTCTATATTTTAGTTAACTCTTAGGCTTTCGCGGCTGGTGGCAAAACTAGTCTTGTTCTTCCGATTCACTTCGCTTCAAAACATCCTAATAATCAGATTGAAATATTTCGGTCCGGCTATAGAGTACCATATTCAGTCACTGATTGGTTGAAACTGAGCTACTTGCTGATCGCTTTCCCATTGGTGGCAGGGCTGCCAACCGTTCATTGTAGCAGGGATGCCAACTGTCCAGTTCTCATTGGTTTGACACTAAAAAAGACTTCTTCGGGACTGGCTGCCAGCTTCTTGAAAGTTTAATGATGTCTTCTTTGTTGAAGTTATTATAATTTTTAATTATTTCAATAGTTGCTCGGACGACTCTCGAGTAATAATGTAAAATGTGTGCCAATACTTTGGTTTTGTCAAATTTTACTTCATGTTTCGTGCTGTAAATATGTTCTGCTATGGCTGACTTTTCAACATAGGTTTTTTTTCTTTTGATGTGTTCCTGAACACATTGAAATTATTATTTTAGTCCCGTCAATACTATTGACATGCAGTAGAACTTGACAAAGCCAAAGTGTTGGCATCAAATTTACATTATTACCCAAAATATAAGTGAGAAACCATTAAAATAACAAAAAATATAATATCTTCAACAGAGAAGATACCATTTAACTTTTCTGGCAACCAGTCCTGAAGAAGTGTTT
This sequence comes from Matsumurasca onukii, assembly GCA_018831715.1. Classification (NCBI taxonomy): domain Eukaryota; kingdom Metazoa; phylum Arthropoda; class Insecta; order Hemiptera; family Cicadellidae; genus Matsumurasca; species Matsumurasca onukii. The sequence goes on from CM032067.1 coordinate 11,605,554, forward strand.
TTGATAGTGTTACAGCCAATGAGAACATCGATAGTTTCCTGCTCCAATGGACGGCTGGCAGCCCTGCCATCAATAGGATAGCAGACAGCAGGTTAGCAACACCGAAATTTCTCAAGCTAATTATTGTGAGGTTTTGACGCGTTGTCAGCCAGAAGTACAAGATTATAGTATATTTTAGAGTGTCTTAAAACTATTAAGACCAGTGAAATAACGTTTATACAGGCCAATTAACTGAAGATTGCCACTTCTGAAATCTTGAGAATCTAGTAGTAACTTGAAACTAATTGCTTCATGGTAACTCCTCTAACCGCCAAGAGGTATATAAACATTTTAAAAATCGCTGATACAACAGCAAGACTATAAAATACACGCTAAGAGTTCTGAAGCACAAACAAATGTTCCTCCTTCTACATGAAATCATTGAGAGATTTAGTCAACCAAGCAATAACCCATGTTTACCACTATTTCTCCGCGGTGCCCGGTGGACGAGGGGTAGGTGAAAATCCAAACTTATCTTCTCTTTCAAAAATATTGGCTCAAGTAGGGCTGTCTTGTCTGGCTCAGTTCTTTGAAGAGTCGCGCGTGCCGCCAACCTTGCCAGTGGTAGTAGTGATATTCCAACTTTGCTCCGCTCACTTAAAAAGTGGCAGAACATGGTTCCAGCAGTCCCCTGGATTCTGACGCCGTTTATGAACCGAAACGTACAAATGCGGGCTTATGTGATGAGGGGTAGGAGTGGTTCCATGTTCCTTATACACGAAAAAGGCAACAACTGATCGTAAAAAATAAAATACACTTTTAAAACAGCTATTTTTGGCCAACTTTACATTTTTTGCTAATTTTGGCGCTAGTTTTTACTACGAAACCTAGAGACAACTTTTGAGGACATGGAAAACCACTTGTCTAATCTCTACACCAAAAGAGCGTCCTAAACGGGGACTACGAGAGCATGTTTTGAGGATGTATCGGACAAATTTAAATGTAAGAAATAAATATATTTTCAAGTATCATTTATAAACTAAATGACAGAGAACATCTTAAGCTCACTGTTTATCTACATTAAGTTTGTCAATATATCAAGTCGTGTAAAGCAGACCACATTATTGACTCGGACTGGCTAATTGCTATTGACTAAGCTTTGATGCTTTGACAGGGCTTCACAAGATGCTTGACTTTGAGCACGTTGTATACCGTACCGTTCTCTCAACTTAGAGTGCGCAGTTCAGGCGATATAGTATAACCGACCATTGTAAGTCCAAAAAACAAAAAGTTTATATGGCTAGAAACCTTGGGTCAACTTTGTACAACTGTCTTTTAGTGCCTTTGCAGCCGCAAAACAGTGCTTTCAATCAGTTTTAAAATATAATGTAATTTTTGTCTGTGAAAGAGTGTATCTACTGAAATATGAAGTGACATTTTTATATTTGACTTTTAAAATGGTTTTAAAAGTGGAAGGACTTTCAGAAAATATTAAACCTGCTTTCGTACCTTGTGTGGAATATGTTAAACCATAAGTAATTAGCTTAAAGTGACACGACTTTAAAATCTCAGCATTATGTGTAAATTAATCCTTTGTAACGTTATTTTTCAACAAGGGGCTTAAAGCTTTTAAATACGAAACCTCCCCTTAGAAACTTTTATTGAAAGTATAAAAACACAAACCACATTGATACCATTAAAAAGTTTTACAACGTTCCTGTACAAAATGGCGGCTCTTGTATCGTGATCTTTATATTTAAGTTTTTTTATTTTTACAAGTAAACTGATAACATTTTTCAAAGTGGTCAGCGAAGTCAATGCAGTACTTTGCTATCTTTCAAATAAAACTAAAAGTTCTTATAAAATTGCAGGCGTGGGGTGTCTCAAGAAAGTGCTTGTTTTACATTGTGTTTATGGGCAAAAAAAACAAAATGGCCGACAGGTACTGTGCACTCTTAATTGTCAATAAATTATGTTCTTTTACATTTTATTACATAGCTATGTAACAATTTTGTTTTTGAATACAGCTAAAATGTAACTTTGAATTTGGTTTTGCAATAGAATAATAAAACCTTCATTCGTATGGGCAAAATGGAAATTTAACACATAAATCTTCATGTATAGTTCTGTGTCACCCTGTATAGTGTATACATTACATCGTGATGGAGATTATATATGGAGCCACTAATGTATTGAAGTCAGAAGCTAGAGGCAATGTGGTTAACCAAACTACTATCCGTATTGCATTATCTAGAACTCCTTTCATGTGAAACGGTCTGTAGACCGATATCAACCCCCGATAATGGCGGACACAATTAAGGGTAACTTTGAGCCATTTCACTGTGTGTCGGCTACACGCTAGTAATGGGAGTTTTCAAATGGGTCGCCATTGAGTTTAAGAGGTCCTAATGGTGGGCTATTAAAGGAAATCACATCTTGTATAATATTGTGATGATTCACTAATGAGAGTTACAAGTAATTACGGGATAAAAACTTCACCAGGTGATTTGTTAGGTTGTAATAAGCAAAGAATGTCCTATAACACATAGTCCTATCTCGCTTGGTTTTCCTTCTGTCCGTCTGTGTTTTTCACTAAAACATGTGTATCTTTGAAATCGATTAAGTAAAAACTGGAAACTTTGCACACTTGTTATTATAATAAAGACCAATATTTAAAACCTAAATTTCACTTCCGGTTTCAAAATGGTGGCCACATTAAGTCTTTTAAGCTTAATATCTCAAAGCCCTTATACTTAGGGTAAATACACAAGGATAACAATACGTGGCAAATGTTTTAGAAATATTTAAAGACCAAATAGTTGTGCTGCAATAAGTGATAATGGAGTGATTAATGTTTCCATGAGCACAAACCTTTATTTACATAATTATGTTCTCAAATTTAAAAAGAGGAGAGTGTTCAGGTAGGAAAACTTTAATATCTCCATAATTATTTGTTGCAACACAACAAATTTGGTCTAAAAATGTGTCTTAAGACATTTGCCACGTACTATTATTCTTGTGTATTTACCGTTAAGTTTGAGAGTGTTAAGTTATTTAGCTTAGAAAACTGAACCATTTGTTTGTTAATACTGTATAAAACTCTATTGTCGCTGAAACTAGAGTGTAATGTTACTATTATTAATTTCTCAATTGAAAATATAGTTTTTTAGTCAATTGCTTGTCGTTAAATAATTGCTACGTTTGACTCTATCAAATACGTAGAAACTTGTTTACGAGACAAGCAAAACACTATATGTTGTCTTTCAAAAATTTATTTCGGGACTTAAAAATTTGTATTTTTATTCCAGTCTTTATTGACATTAAAAAAATTATAGGTATAAAAAATTCAGATAGGCTGGTGGTACTTTCACAAGGAGATACTCTTTGGATTACAGACAAATTCTCAATTGAATGGCCATGAGCGGCTATCAGGGGTTTGGCAATATAGCCCGAACAACTCAATTATGGCCAAGCACCCCTTTGTGTGGTCACATGTAACACAATGTTCCTAGTATCAATGTTTTTGTTTTTTTTCGTTTTCAAATGCTGGTGTAAATATCAGTTGTTTTACGTTAACTAAGTACATACAGATGACAAGCATTTAGTTTTGTACATCCATGTTCATACCTGTTTATGGCTGATTCTTTTATGGTTTCCATGATTTTTATGATAACGTTATATAGATTGGTGTTAGATATATATGTATATATACATTGAATAAATTTGAAGACAAAATATTTAGACCGAACCGATTTGAACCCGGTTCCTTGCCGGGCAATTATGTCACCACTACACCACATCCGGCCCAACTATTTCTGCTCAAATAAGTACTAAATCTGAATCTTTATCCGAAACATGTGACTGTCAAATAGTGACTTTAAATCAACAAGCTGGAAATATTACAAACAGAATTTAAATACTGTGTCAAATGACTTATTATAGATCTTAATTTGTATAAATGCTAAATAGCTAATTTATTACTGAATAAATTTGAAGACAAAATATTTAGGACCGAACCGATTTGAACCCGGGTCTCCTGATTGCCGGGCAGTTATGTCAATTAATTACACATCCGGTTAATAGATTTGCCTTTAAATTTATATTTAATTTACTGAAACACGATTACTGGCCCTATCCTTTGAGTAGGTCTACTTTGGCAAACCTTGGCCCTCTCTAGTATTGAGTTTAAATATTTGCTTTTTAAAAAAATATTTGCTACTCTTTAAGACAAGGTTTTTTCAGCTTAGAGTACTGTTACGATTTTTACCAACAAACGTATTTTATTTTAATGTGTATCATGTTTTATTGATTTCTCTTACTAAAAACATTATAATGTCCTAAGTCCCCAAGGTAAACTCTTCAGAGTAAATCGGTCCATGATTTATATTTTGAACTCACATTTAAAACTCTGAATTCAGCCAACACAGTCACGTCACTGAGTTTTCAGACTGGCACAGCAGCAGTATATTATACACACAAAACAAGTGTTGTAAAGAAAGCAACAAGTTGAAATATATTGTTGTGCAGCAAAGTCATTATTCTCAAACCTCTTCCTTCATTTCCCACAAGACTCGCGCTTTTCTCAGGACACAATCATGTAATGGGCTTGCTTATGTCGAGTTTGTTCCACAACAAGATCTGAGAAACACAGTTATTCTGTTAAGTCAAACAATCCCCAAGTTCAATCCATTCAACAGGTCGCTTCAACATCTCTAAGAGGTGAAAGATAATTTTGATGATCTTATTGAGCAAGGAAATCAGCTGTTTCTTGGTTTTGTTTGATTTGAATCATTCATTCATTTGTTGTCAAGTAGTTGACTACTGTTGTAAACAAAACATTGTCAACACGTAGCCAGAAGCACTACCGTGAATCACAGCGAATTTCCAGTAAGGGGGAGATCGCTTGTGGGAGTATTGTTAAAAACACGTGCAGTTATGGTTCGTTTTCGATAAAAACTTAGAAGAAAAAGTTATGTTATCATTACCTTAGGCCAACCAGTCAAACCAATGGATGATAGTGAAAACTCACCGCCCTCTTGGTCTGACTAATTGTTGTTGGTAATTTTTTTACAACACACGCTGACTACAGTCACATATAGCCTATTATGAAACTAAATTTCATCAAAGTCGGATCACAAATCTTGTTTTAAAAACACCTTATTCTTGCGGGCGGTGGGGGGCAATGGGCTTCAAAATTACGCTTTTAGTCGACCGACCGATTTGGCTGATTAAAAAGCTAATTCTAAAGATTTGCAAATGAAAGTTTGTATCAAGCTTTGTAAAATTTGGACAACAAATGCGAAACCTACAAGGCGATAACGAGGCGAAGTTAGGACTACAAAGTCCCTCTCTACTACCAACTCGACCTTCTACCTAGCGTCACCGTATTAGTCACATTACAAATGTAAGTGGTGACTTCAAACACTTGCTTCAAACAGAATAAAGAGTAAAGAAAGACAAGATACGGGAAGACTACAAAATAAACTGCAGATTAATGTAAAGATGAACCATGTACGAGTATTGTATTGGGATGGAATCATTGTTCTTGATATTGAGAACAAGTAATATTGAATACAACTGACGCGACACTTAGACTGAGAATTATACACCGCTTCAATGAGAATTTCATTTCGGGTTTCTGCGTTGTTGTGAAGAATAGAAAAGTAGGGTTTTGTGAGCTTCGAAATTGTCTCGACCTGCGGAGTAGCATGTTTACAGTTATACACGTGTTTGGCAATATCCTTCTTTTATACAGGATATAATGGGGCATATCTTAACATACAGTCTGTGCTAGCCACTGTTTTATTTCTTGGCCCGAATAACTTTTATCTTCGAAACTGTTTCGCCCCAGCCTGGCAGTTCTTGAGAGCTTTAGTGCTTTGATTGCAATTTTATTCCATTCGTGTTGCACAGTTTGGTTTAAGGGGACTTCTTCATACTTCTTCAAAACTCTTCAGTTCCACCTTTCGCAAAGCGCGATGCCAAATTGTCAACATGTATATGCAAAATATTGGAGACAAGAGGCATTGCACCAGCGTATGATGACGGAAAAGCTGGAAGACTTATTCCAAAACTGTTCATTTGATAATTTTAAGTTAAAAATATCTTCAATTGACGATTTTATTGCAATATCCATTTTGAACAAGTCTTGAGTAAACATGAAAGTTGGCACTGTTCTCAACGTGTAGGCCTACAACATCTTTGGCATTCCAAGACAGTTTTCAGTAGAAAATAGGCAATATGTTTAGGTAATAATTTCAGTCGGGTTATCATAAGATGTAAAGAGTCAAACTTGTCGTTAATTGGAACCCGAAATCCTTCAAAACACAAAGGGGATCCTAAAAGTGATAGTTTTGAGTAGTCAACGATTTGAATGCCTGGTAGCATGTTTTTAAACCTCATTTGGATATCACTGTTTACTACTTTAGCAGTGAAGAAAAGTTCACATTTCTTAGGATTGATGCCTAGGATGGTTGATCTTAGGATGGTTAAGCCTATTTTTTAGATTCGTCGATGAGAAATTTCATATTTTCAAACTAAATGTATCTATTGTTCTCTGAACAATAACAACGACAAATTATTAAATTATTTTTAACAGGGTTTCTTTTAGTTAAACCATTGAATGTTTAAGGTAAACCAGAAAGTTTTAAAAAATACTCAAAATTCTAAGTTAAAGTAAACGAGTTAAAACTAAGCGGCTGTTCTGCATAACATATTATTACAAAATGTTTAGTTAATAAGAAACCCACTCATAACCCCCCAATAACCCTTAATGATTAGCCTAACCGCAATAAACAATAACACATCAATGTCCAATCATTGGTAGGACCCATTCAACACTGGCCAATCATCATAACATAGCCACAATCATTGAAACTTGTCCAATCGGAGAAATAAGAGTTGACAACCAATAAGAAATAAATAGAACTCTTAACATTAATATCTTCCATGCAAGGGAGTCATATGAATTTAAAATGTAATAAATGTTGTATAAAAAAGTGACAAATAAATTAAAACTCAGGTGTAACTATTTTCTTCATAATTTTAAAACGAACTTTAAATCAAAAGAATAAGAAAGACTACATCGCGATACCTTTATTATTGCGGTAAGCTGCTTGGTAATTAAATTTCTTTTCAATGAATTTTGTTTCTATTTGTAAATCTAAACGTACAGTAATTTCGTGTTGGATAATTAACTTTAATTAGTTTTGAGAACATGGAAACAAAATCAGAACAAAAAGTCAATTCAGAACAAAACTGTTTTTACTTTCTAAGGATGAGTTGTAGTTTCGTACTAGCTTATTTTCACTTACTTTACCTTTTATCTTTTACTCATTAACTCTTTGGTATTGTTTATTTTCATGACAAAATTGCTTTGTTTTTTCTTCATTTACTGTTATTTATTTGCATATAAAACTAGAGACAGCAGGTTTAAACAACTAACAACATTCTGGTAATTAAAAGCAACAAGTGATACCTTAAATTTTAAACACACTGTATAGTACAACAGATGAACACCCAATATACTCAGTACATACGGTGATAGCTGTAAATGATCGATATGCTCCATGCTACAAATATGACAGGTTCAGACTAAACTTTTCCCCAGTGTGATTCAATCAGAAGACATTTGGGAGTTGACAAATCATAAGTAATGCAATATGACCGACACAACCTGGTTATACGTGTAATGTGACATGCGGTCATGTGTCATACACACAGGGGTAAACAGGTTTGATACAATTCCCAAAAATTCTCAAACTTTCAAATTCATGTTACTATTATTTTAGTTCTTGGAAGTTGATATTAACAATGATGAGAATTCCACAAGATGGAAAATTGAGTAATTTAACTTGTATATTCTACCCTTCATATGCAAAGAGTAAATGAGGATATGATGAATGAATTGCTTGGTAACACTTTGAGCCCAAGGCTTGTGCAGGAAATTGTTTCTCTGTGGTAATTATACCTGCCAAGTTCATTTCGTGAATCCCATAATTTAACTTGAGGTTTTAATCAAACATATGTCGAGTAGGCCGTCCGAGAATTCGGGAATTTTCGGGAAGGAGACATTTTTGTATTCGCTCAATTTGAATTGTTGGCCAACATGTATTTTCAGGTTTTCAACATGTATTACGTAAACAAGTCAATTTCAAAGTCCAACTTTTCGATGGGTTTTAATAATAACTCATCATAAAATATCGTCAAATCGTATTGAACATAAAAGTGTTCAGTTATTCAGAAACCATAACAATGGTGAGCACTTAAGCTCTTAACAATGTCAATATCAATGAAAGAACGTCAACTCAAACGGATATTGAATCAATAAAACAACTTCGCTTAAAACCTGTTGAGGTATTTTATCAAATCTTAGATCAGTCATAGTTGACAAGAAATATTATGTAAAACACTTTCTCCCCATAACTACTTCAACGTGTCCTTCTGTACCTCATTTGGATATGAAACGGAAAAAAGTTACGTTTATATTGTTTTGGAGGGCTGTGAACTACTGTTAGAGTAGGCAAGGTACAAGACAGTAGGTAATTGATTGTTTAACATACATTTGAATATCAAAGACTCGCTTTGAGACGAAGACAACTCAAACACTGCATAAACATTTTCCACTCATGTACACACCTACGTACAGGGTGTTCAGAAAACCTCGTTTCCCATCTTAACTTTGAACTATGAACTCCGAAACACGTTTTGAAACATGTTGTAAAGGTTCGGAATTTTAAGTACTTTTTGACATGATTGGTGGACTTACCCCCACCCGAAATTTGGTATTTCAAGTAGTAAGACTTAAACTTCTCAATAAAACTTTTGAATTATTTCCCTCCCTTCAATGGACAATTTACCAGTATTCACGGTAGCACTTGTGGCTACGTTTTTTTAGGAGCTTTTGTAAATAAGGTATGGCTCAATGCATAAAAAATCAGGTAATCAGGTAAAACCGCTTATTCTAAGACCCTTTTGAATAGCACTTTCTTGTTAAGTTCCTTGGCCCCCTAAAACCAATATTGGTGTTCTTTTTATGTTTGTTAACATTTCTACGATGTTGGAAGCCATTTATCTAAACTAAACGTCGTACGTTTGACGTCTTAGGTCTCAAATCGGGAAGGAAGCGCCGGGAGTCTCGAGACCCGTTTTTACTATTACCCGTTTTTGGGTATCGTTGGTTCCATATTTGATAATTACTCTTGGAACTATTCTAGAATATTCCGTAAAATAATATGCACTACGTTTTCCTAAAATGAACTATGAATAAAGTACACAGACGCTACGTACTCTTGCTGGACATGATAAAGCATAATGGGGCTTCCGGTTTGTGCATTCCGGTATAGCCGGAAACGACCATTGCTACTAACCGTGTCTCTTCTTGGATGACACATTTAGAATGTTATACTGCAGATAAAGAACCTCTTAATCATAGAGAAAAACTGTTAGTATCTTTTAATACAAATCATTGTTGGTCTCTCTTTTGCAATGTGGTATTCCGTATATTTTATTACGACATTACTGTTTTGTGTTATATTATAGTATTTTATTTCTTGGGTGTTCAGTGATGTTCTTTCTGCCAATACGGACAAAACTAATAACTCAAGTCCTGATGTTGAAGGCTTTATCTTCTTAGCAAACCAGATGATATGATCCAGCTGTTTATCCTGCCTTAACACTTCAACCTTGTAGAACATGCGTTTTATAGCTAAAAGTGGGAAGGAACTACGATAGAGAAATGTTAGAAAATTCATCGGATTATGTTTTGCCTTACCACACCTCGAAAACGTGTTGTATAGCTTATGGGACTACTAAATTGTCAAATATGAAAATATCGTAATATCGGCTAAACCTTAATGAGTTAGGATTTATTAGAAATACCATTGAAGTTATTTCAATAATTAACTACAAGCGGTTTTAAGTTTTCTATGTAATTACGATTAAGTATTTTCAATACTGCTTAATTTAACTAGCTTACAAACGGAATTGATTGACTAATACATTCTGTTTGTAACAAGCTTTGGTCGAGTTACTATAATCTATAATGTAGAATCTATGGACTCAATAGAACAATATCCACAGTTTGATTATTATCTAGCAGCTTGAAACTGAGTTATGTCTAACAAGGTTGACGATATGATTCACTCGAGCATTTGCAAGTGAAATGAATATGAAACCTGGAAGAGAATGTGATTGTTTAACAATATTTCCATCACCTCGGGCTCTTCCATGGAATTGCCTTCTCTACCTCCACACTTGAGCAATTCATATTCATGTGACAATTCATTTCGTGTAGATCGTGTTTGGAGTAGTTTCAATCACAGATAGAGAAGTGATATGGGTCTGCAGTTTTCTCTCTGTTTCGTAAATATGTTGGTGCCCAAACTTATATCTTGGCTGACAAATTGATTCTATTACCAGATTTTAGAGGAAGTTTTAAACTAAATATATTTTGATACCTTTGAAATTCTGTTACCATGCCAGGTAGTAATGCATGGCTAGGATTTAACTTTGAGTGGGGTTATACAGACGAATTTTTCTAAATGTATTAATTTATTAAGAATACAAATTACGACATGTCCAAGCTTTTGAAAGGCATGACATCAATTACTTTATTAAACACTTTTAACTATGCTCTAGTTACATTTATAGAATTGAAACTTCAAACCATCAGTTCAATGAGTTACACCTAACGACAATGTTTGGTAGGTAGATAGCGCATAAATATGCCGAGGCTGAGGCAAGATACTCACATAGTTAAGGCAGCCCACGCACAGAATGCGCTGTGAGGGAATTCTTTTAAGAGTGTCAAGTAGAGCCACTGACGCACACGCAAGCTCGTTCCTTCTCGAAAATCGCACGATTGGCTCACACTTCGGACAAACTCAAACATGTGGAGAGAAGGAGGGAGAGGGACGGAGAGAAACGGCAGCGCTCGCAGCGCTATCTGTGCTCGGGCTGCCGCAACTACGTTGAGTTTCCTGTGGCATCTACGCTCTATCCACTTACCACAACATTATCTTTGATTCAAAGCCAAGTACTTGCTGTAAACTCATTGTTGAAGTAGGCAGGGCACAAGACGGTAGATAATTGTTTGTTTAACATACATTTGAATACCAAAGTCTTCCTTTGAGTTGGAGCACAAACATTGAATAAACATAGTCTTCATAAACAGTTTGTGAGCAGTGGTACTCCTTATTTATATGTTCAAAACTCCAAATTCAATACAAACTAGTTCTTTTCCCCCTAAGGAGTAAAAGATGATAAAAACACAATTTTATTTCCTTAGGCAGAAAAGTGGTTTTACCATACTTATTTTTTTACTTTGTTTCTTGCTTTTTCTTTTTTTCGTTTTGTCACACAGTGATTATTATTATCATTACTACGTCACATACATAACAATCTATATACTAAACACGTCAATATACATGTATCTAAAGTCTTACACGTATATTGGAGCAACATGACAAATATCATTTTTTAAACCGTCATATGAAAACTATCAAGAATAAATGACACTAGGAACATTGTTACATGTGACCATAAAGCGGTGTTTGGCCATAATTGAGTTGTTCGGGCTATATTACCAGCCTCCTGATAGCCGTTTATGGCTATTCAATTGTGAATTCGTCTGTAATCCAAACACAGTAGCTCCATATGAACGCATCACCTATCTGAATCGTATATGCATATTATTTTTAAATACTGAAAAATACTGAAATAATACTAGTTTCTAAAGTTCTAATCGAAACGAAACATTGAAAAGGTGTTGCTCAACGTTAGGTTGCTTATCTCGACACGCGTCCATAATTAACATAGCAAGTACGAGTTTAACAACTGAGAAATTTTAAACAAAATTGTACCTTATGAACAATTTAAAAGTTAAATTTTTAACAGAGAAACTAAGTGGCAATATCCGTCCGGGAATTTTAAGTGATTTATCCGGGTTTGACAAACGATTGGTTCAGTTTTTCTGTGGAGTAATAACAATGGAGAGCACTTAAGCTTTTAGCAATGTCAATATCAACGGAAGAATGTTAACTCAAGCGTGGTTCAATCATAAGAGTTATTGTTTTTATGCCTAACCTTTTAAATCAACTCTCAAAGAGTTCTTCCTCTAAATCCAAGAAGATTCAATTGTGCAGTTTATTTTTATGCTGTAGAGAGATTATTAGATACAGTTAAGCGTTATTATATTTAAAGACTGATATAAAAATAGGCTTTATAAATTAATTGTCAAGTAGTCAGAGTTAGAGTGCTCGCAAACTGTTTATGCAACTCAAAGGAAGACTTTGATATTCAAATGTATGTTAAACAATCAATTATCTACCGTCTTGTGTCCTGCCTACTTCAACAATGCGTTAACAGCAAGTGCTTAGAGCCAAAGATAATGTTGTAGTAAGTAGAAAGCGCGTAGATGCCACAGGAAACTCAACGTAGTTGCGGCAGCCCGAGCACAGATAGCGCTGCCATCTCTCTACGTCTTTCTCCCTCCTCGCCTCCACATGATCGAGTTGGTCCGATGTCAATGACTTAAGAGGATTCATCACCCCTGAAAAAGTTGCTCAAAACAAGCTCTCGTAGTCCCCCATTTCGGACGCTATTTTTTGTAGAATAGAACACTTGTTTTCTATGTTTTCAAAGGTGGTCTCTAGGTTTGTATTACCGGTTTTTCGAAAATGTTACGCCAAATTAGCAAAAAAAACGTTAAAGTTACCCAAAAATAGTATATTTTCAAAGTGTATTTTAATTTTTTCACATGCAGTTTTTGATTTGTTCGTGTACAAGGAACATAGAACTAAACCCGCATGTGTACGTTTCATAAACGGCGTCAGAAACAGGGGACTACGAAACCATGTTTTGCCACTTTTTGAGTGAGTGGAGCAAAGTTAATATATTGCTACTAGCATGTGAGCCAATCGTGCGAATTTCGAGAAGGAACTAACTTGCGCGAGCGTTAGTGGCTCTACTTGAGATTCTTAAAAGAATTCCTTCACAGCGCATTCTGTGATTGGGCTGCCTTAGCTATGTGAGTATCTTGCCCCAGCCTCGGCATTTATATGCGCTATCTACCTATATGCACTATATGCGTTGATTCTCAACTTACCAGCCAAGATACAAGCGTGTGCACCAACATATTTTTATAAAAGAGAGAAAACTGCAGACCCATATCACTTCTCTATCTGTGATTGAAACTACTCCAAACACGATCTACACGAAATGAATTGTCACATGAATATGAATTGCTCAGTGTGGAGGTAGAGAAGGCAATTCCGTGGAAGAGCCCGAGGTGGTGGAAATATTGTTTAAATAATCACATTCTCTTCCAGGTTTCATATTCATTTCACTTGCAAATGCACGAGTGAATGATATCGTCAACCTTGTTAGACATAACTTAGTTTCAAGCTGCTAGACAATAATCAAACTGGTAATCATTCTTTGATGTGGATATCGTTTTAATGGGTTATAAAATAATATAATTATTCAAGTAACTCAACTATAGATGCTTGTTAAAACAGTTTATTAGTCAAGCAATTCAATAACTGTTGTATTCAACTCTGTGTATACAATTTTATACATGTTAGCCTACATTTGCTCTTCAATAACTAAAAAAATAGTGAGTCAGTATAAATTTGCCCTTTTTAATTTGGAAACCTGAGTAAAGTAAGAAAATAGTAGCATACTAACAGTTTTGTCTATGATTAAAGAATACTTTATCCGCAGTGTAACATTCAAGAAGAGTCATGGTTGGTAGCAATGGTTGTTTCCGGTCATAACGGAATGCACAAACCGGAACTGACATTATTCTTTATCATGTCCAGCAGAAGTACACAAAGTCTGTGTACTTTATTTATACTTTTACTCTAGGAAAACCTCTGTAATAAATATTCTAGAACTACTTTAAGGGGAACCACAGCAGAAAGTCATACAAATGCAACGACACCCAAAATATTGTTTTCTGACCTCAGTTACGGAATGGAGGCCTAAAACTTGTACGACCTTGTTTACTAGAAATGGCTGCCAACGAGATAGTTTATTAGGTATCAAAACACAAATCAAATTACCAACAACAATTCGTACTCATTTTTGACCGCCAATCGAGTACGAGTTAGAAAATGTTCATCCGTTTTCAACATTAAGGTTGGGAAGGAGTTTTCGGCACACTCTATACGTAGGTGCGTACATGAATGGAACATGTTTATGCAGTGTTTGAGTTGTCTTCGTCTCAAAGCAAGTCTTTGATATTCAAATGTATGTTAAACAATCAATTACACACTGTCTTGTACCTTGCCTACTCTAACAATAGTTGACAGCCTTCCACTTCAAGAAAACTTAACACATTTTTCCGTTTTATATCCAAATGAGGTACACGAAGAAAGGACACGTTGAAGTAGTTACGGGAAGAAAGTTTTACATAATATTTCTTGTCAACTATGACTGATCTAAGATTTGATAAAATACCTCAACAGGTTTTAAGCAAAGTTGTTTTTATTGATTCAATATTCGCTTGAGTTGACGTTCTTTCATTGATATTGACATTGTTAAGAGCTTAAGTGCTCACCATTGTTATGGTTTCTGAATAACTGAACACTTTTTATTTAACCAGATTTGGTGGTATTTTATTGAGAATAACTTTACAAAACCGTTAAAATGTAATATATATTTTAAAAAAACTGTTCTCATTTTATTATTTTGTGCACTTTTGTTCTTTACTTTAATTCAATGAATTCGACGATTTTTTATAATGAATTATTATTAAAAAAAACGTTGAAAAGTTGGATTTTGGAACACACTTGTCGCCTGATTGGTTTTGTGTACTGGATGTTTACTTTGCCTTTTTTTTATATTAAAGCTTCATTACTTAAAATGCTTACTCAAAATTGCAACTAAAATTTCAATTGAGCGAATACAAAAATGTCTCCTTCCCGAAAATTACGAAATTCTCGGACGGCCTACTCGACATATGTTTGATTAAAACCTCAAGTTAAATTATAGGATTCACGAAATGAACTTGGCAGGTATAATTACCACAGAGAAACAATTTCCTGCACAAGCCTTGGGCTCAAAGTGTTACCAAGCACCTGTCCATCATCATATCCTCATTTACTCTTTGCATATGAAGGGTAGAAATACAAGTTAAATTACTCAATTTTCCATCTTGTGGAATTCCTCATCATCAGCATATCAACGTCCAAGAACTAAAATAATAGTAACAGGAATTCGAAAGTTTGAGACTTTTTAGGAATTGTATCAAACCTGTTTACCCCTGTGTGTATGACACATGACCGCATATCACATTACACGTATAACCAGGTTGTGTCGGTCATATTGCATTACTTATGATTTGTCAACTCCCAAATGTCTTCTGATTGAATCACATCGGCGGAAAGTTAAGTCTGAACCTGTCATATTTGTAGCATGGAGTATATCGATCATTTACAGCTATCACCGTATGTACTGAGTATATTTGGTGTTCATCTGTTGTACTATATTCAGTGTGGTTTAAAATTTAAGGTATCACTTGTTGCTTTTAATTACTAGAATGTTGTTAGTTGTTTAAACCGACTGCCTCTAGTTTAGTATGCAAATAACTAACAGTAAATGAAGAAAAAACAAAGCAATTTCGTCGCGGAAAATAAACAATACCAAAGAGTTAATGAGTAAAACATAAAAGGTAAAGTAAGTGAGAAATAAGCTACTAAGAAATTACAACTCGTCCTTACAAAGTAGGAGAGATTTTGTTCTGATTTCTTGTTTCCATGTTCTCAAAACTAATTAAAGTTAATTATCCAACACGAAATTACTGTACGTTTAGATTTACAAATAGAAACAAAATTCATTGAAAAGAAATTTAATTACCAAGCAGCTTACCGCAATAATAAAGGTATCGCGATGTAGTCTTTCTTATTCTTTGATTTAAAGTTTGTTTTAAAATTATGAAGAAAATAGTTACAGCTGAGTTTTAATTTATTTGTCAGTTCTTTTTATACAATATTTATGATATTTTAAATTCACATGACTACCTTGCATAGAAGATATTAATGTTAAGAGTTCTATTTATTTCTTATTGGTTGTCAACTCTTGTTTCTCCTATTGGACAAGTTTCTCTGTTTGTGGCTATGTTATGATGATTGGCCAATGTTAATGATTGGTCCTACCAATGATTGGACATTGATACGTTATTGCTTGTTAGACCAATCATTAGATGAAATTACAAGGTTAGGAGTAGGCTTCTTATTTACTACACTTCTTATTTGCACATATTATGCAGAACAGCCACCTAATTTTAACTCTTATAATTTAACTTATATTACAATTTAATAATTATATTATTAAATATATGAAAATTAATTCAACAATTGGTCGTTGTTATTGTAGTTTTTGAAGCAAACTGAGAATTTCAATATGGCAAACCTCTGATTGAATTAACTAAAAACCTTAACTCTATCATATGATACCTTTGAATATACATATTACAGTAAAACAAATCTAATGAAACCAAGTGTGTTGATAGATCGGTTGGTA